>NCKU01004324.1:0-12562 GCA_003675995.1 Dinothrombium tinctorium | reverse complement strand
TTTTTTTCTGTTTTCTTAAGTCAGCTCGACTCATTAAACTGCATAAAAATAGATTTTCAAACATTGGAATATGTTTTCAATAAAAAATAAGTTTTTAAATCTTAATATTTATAAGTGCTTAATTGTGAATATTTTAAAGCTTTTTCAATATTTTTTCACAAAACTATGGAATGTTAATTTTCGACATGTCTGTTATATTAATTTAAAATTCATAAAAGACCCGTTCTATAGCTTTCAAAGTCGGATACTTTTATAATGGACACACTGTATCATGTTTCATATTTGTTTTCGATTGTTTTGTTATTATAGAGTAAAATTGCAAAGCTGGAAAAAGTTAGAAATGCATTTCAGCGGTAAAACAAGGTAAAAATTGAACGAAAAGAAGTGACTGCGAGCACAATTTCGCTTTCTCGATCGAAATTCGGCTGTGTTTCGCACTGTGCCGAAGGCAAAAAAGACAAAGTCAATTTGTTTTGTTTTGACATCAGAATCTGTAATTCGAATAAAATCTATTTTCTAAATCAAAGATTTTATTTGGTCATCAAAAATTAGTAATTTGCTAAATTCAATAACTGCAAAGCCGCAATTTTCCAAAGGCATTGAGATTCTTCGCTTTCAATGCAAATCAAAATCGTATTCTTTGTTTCCACTGTACACAAGTAAAATAAACTTTTACATCTCACTTTGATTTGAAGAAGTCTTTTTAAACTTTGTAAAACATGAAAATGTTTTCGTATTTTCATACATGAAATAGTTTTAGTCTGAAAGCATGAAAGAACAAACACTTTGTAAAATTTTGCTCAAAAACGAGAAATAAAATCATTCATTTCTGCAATCTGATTTGTCTATTTTTGATTTGCTCAGAGAAACGAAAAGTAACAGAAATGGCGATCGATTTTGCTTTCAAGCTTTGAATTTTCTGTCTTTTTGCTTTTCGAGTAAAGGATGTGACTTAACATTGAATTCGAAATTTTTCAATGCAAGTTTTAAACTAAATTTAACTTTATTAGTTTTAAAACTTTAAATGAAGATGCTTCATTAGGCTTCAACGAAAAATTAAATTAGATGCATGAAGAGTAGACCTTTGCTTTACGATCGATAGCTTAAAAAAAATTCTTTATTTGCAAAAAAATTTAATTTATTCTTATACTTGAATCGTTTGCGAAACATTTTGGTAAATGAAATTAAAATTTTTTACTTGTTTTCGAGAAGAGGCGCATTTCAAACTTAAACCTCAACACATTTCCATTCAATTTGCTTGCAAATTGATTGAAAATGAATTTTTCAATTTTCTAGTCTGATACGTTTTTCTGTGTGAAAAAAATAAGAATTAAAAATATTTTATGAAACATTTTTTGTCTCAAGTAAGAGAGTGGAAAATCAGTTTGGAAGCAAATTTTTAACTTTTTTAAAAGCATAAAATGAAAATTATCTTGTAAATATTTTCTTTCTAAATTTGGACATCTTAAGCAAGCTTATAGTTTGTCAAGTGATCGACTCATGGAAGAAACTTCAAGGCTTCATATTTGTGATAAATTTCTTCGACTGTTTGTTAAAAAAAGTTGAAGAATGAAGAATAAAGAAAGAAGTAAACAGTAAAAATGAATGTTTGAAAAAGGATCGACTTGAAAACAAAAGGCAATCAATTCTTTGTTTGGAGTTAAAGAAAAACTTTTTTAATGAAACCGATCGCTTAAAGCAAGTTGTTAACGGGTGAACGTTAGCAAATGCGGCTTATTCCGAACTTTTCGCAAACAAATCTTCAGTGAACCGAATTTTTGAATTTATTTTTTCTGCAAACGCTAACCAAGGAACAAAAGGCTTTCGCAAAATAAAATTGTAATAGCGATCGATTGAATGGGTTAGTGCCAAAATTAACAATTTGAACGTAATTAGCGAATCACAGTGAAACAAAGCGAAAAGTTGGTAAGCATCACAGTCTAATTAAAGCGCAAGCAATCATCCAGAACGCATATTGGAGGCGATTTAGAGCTTATGAGGAACATGTTAAAGCTTCGAGCGTAAGATGAAAATCGAACTGCTTGCCTGAAGAATCGCTAAAATTAACATCAAGCTGTTAGATTAAACTTTCCATCAAAAATAAAAATAAATTTAATATTTTCAAACACGTTTACAAGCAATACTCGGCAGAACGCGAATATTTATGGAGTTTGCGAAAGAATAAAGTTTTTATGTTCAGTGCACAGGTTGATAGGAAAATATAGTAAAAAAATTCTGTTCCAAATACTTTAATAGATTCTCAATTATTTCTTGTAATTTAACTATTAAATTTCATGTTTCTTCAAACATAAGCTATAAAAGGTGGACCAAAAATGATCGAAAAAATAACAAAGCTTATCGAAATAAAAAACTAAGGAAAAAGTTTTCAATAGGGATGAGATTTTTAGAAATGCCTTAATTTAGAAAAAGTGCTCCAATAAACTAGGGGCAACATAAACATCTTAGGTACAAAAATTTTAAGTTTTATTGTCCCAATAATCCAAATTTTCCCCAAATTGTCCAAAATTATAAGATCTAATAGGAATAAAATCTCTAATATTTTATTCTAATATTCTTATATTTTAATACGGACTTTAAGTCTTAAATTTGTTATAATAAAGTTTAAAGTTTAATATACATTATTGCACAAGAGCCACGAAAATCATTTAAAAACGCATTAAATATGTAACGTTTTGAAAAATAGCAAATTTATGAAATGTGGGACGAAAATTCATCGATGATAGGATCGCAACAGATGGAAATATCAAATGCGATAACTGTGATAAACAAATTAATTGTTTACATAATGGCCGTATTGATTGTAACAGGTATATACAATCAAAGCTCTAGAAATTAAATAAATTGAGAAAAAATGTTTGATTTAACTTAGAGAACTTTTTAGAATTAAAAGTTATATAATTGGACAGAAGCATATCGACAAAAAGAAAAGCTTTAAATTAAAACAGCGATTCATAGCCCAATTAATAAAGAAAGTAAATCATGACTTGGAAGATCAATCAGATTTTAACAAAAATTTAACGCGAGCAATGGTTGAAAGTGATATTCCGTTATCAAAATTAAATAACATTTATTTATTTTTATATTATTATCATTTGTATTATTTTTATTTTTATAAATTCATTTAAATCATTTTTGCAAAAGTGGACAAAAAAGAATGTTTTCCAGAGGTATTTCTTATTTTATAATTTCCGTATTCTCACATTATGTGGTGTGCCAAAGTATCCTGAAATAAAATTACGCATATTCTTATTTCTTTTATGCCGGCATACAGGGTGTGTGAATTAAAACGCAACACATGTTTCATTGAATAATTCGATTATTTGAAATCGTTCAATGATTATCTTATACATATTTTGTAGTCCGGTTTTCACAACGCATTTTAACACCGGATTCCTCGAAATCGCCGTTATGATTCTCAATTCACCGCATTACCCGTGAAAGCATAGTTTTTGGGTAATTATCGAGTTCTTCTGTCGAAATACTACCGATTAAATAAGTGATAATAATTTCTTAACCTCTAATTATCCCCATCTTTCCATACTCGAACTAATTTTACGCTATTCTTAAAAGGTTAAAAATCGGCGGCAGTAAATCCGCACTATGGTTATCGATTTAAAGAAAAATCCTTTGTAATTTATTTATTTGTCAAAGTTTTTAAATGAAAACTGATTTATACGTTTAAACATAGGGACAGAAGCACAATTTTGTTGAAAAAATAATTTTTTCTCACCACTTTGATGATTTTTTAAAGAATTTGCTCTTTATTATAAAAATATTCATCAGTGGTTACAGTGTCCGTGAAGAAAATCAGGTCGATAACACACTGAAAAGTAGAGATACACCATTTGCCGATTTTCTGAGCATAAAGAGAAGTTTCTATTTACTCTCTTTCATCATTAAACCCTTTAAGCGTTTTTTTGCCGGTTTTTTATCCGCTCAGGCGACCATGTACTTCTTCTGCAAAAAATATGCCAAAATTTCATTGTCGATGTAAAAATGACATGTTTTATTTATAAATTTTGACATTTTGATTATATTCGAGCTCGATAAAACAAATCCGGCGATTTACCCGATATGGCTTTAAACCGGATTTGTTTGCCGTTTGTCGTATAATCCCGAATCTTAATTTTTAAACAAAAAAACTTTTCAATAATGACTATACCTGTAATCTTATAAAGCTTTCTTGGACATAAATGAGCTGACTTTCGGGCAATCCGGAGTTATCCCGCTCATGCGACAAGTCTCGGACAGAGCCATTTTCTTGAAAATTTTTCAGCGTTCTTGACACAGAACTTTTGTTTGCATGTTCTTCGTTCATTTAATCTGTTTTAATTTTAAAATTGCTTTTGTAAAGTTGTTTAATTCAATGCTTTTATTAACTAAAAACACGCGTTGCTCAGTTGAAAATGGCATGTTTGCGAAAAACGCCGTTATTTTGGAATGCATTAACCGATTTGTTTATCTTAGGTGTCGTTTTGTGTTGCGGATATTCTTGCACAATTATTTGAAAGATCACATTTTTTGGTTTGACCGGTAAAAAGTAATTCGAGTTTATATGTGTTGCGTTTTAATTCACACACTTTGTATTTTTAAAACCGAACCATATTAATATAATTTTAAAATTAATTTTCTATAGTTGAAAAAATTCTATCAATAATCTTATTTTGGTGAGTAGATTTTTCATTTAGTAGAAAAGAATGAGGACAAGGTAAATTTTAAAAATTGTCTCTTGAATACTTTTTGTAATTTTGATATTTTTGTTTTCACTGTCTATGATTGATGCCTCCTTGAACCACGTTGGTTTCCAAAAGTAATTATAATTATTTTATGTCCCACGAACATGAAATTTTTTGATACATTTCAGTAGATGGGGAGTGGCTTAATCTGAGTGTAAATGTAAAAATTTCATCTATAAACTTAATCAATTAATTGATAAAAAACGACGCCAGCGCAGAAGCCTGGTAAAACACAAGCCGACATGTGTTCATTCTTAAGAACTTTCATCTTATTCTTACCAAAATAGTACACTCGTGTCCAATAAAATCTTTCAATTTATTGCTCTGCAATAAAAGGTGTTTTAAGTATTTTAAGTATAGTGAAAAGATTTTGTTGCATATGAGAGAAGATCAACATCATTACTAAATTACTAAATTTGAGCATATTGATTTGAGGAAAACAAGTTCAATTTATGTCTTTTATGCGTAGACAGATTCGCTCAAAGTAATTGGCTATTTCTGCCATTTAAAAAACACTTCGATGATAAATAAGCCAATTAATTTTAACGAAGCTGTATTAATAAAAAAGAAAATAAGCCTCATTAATTTTGAGCGAATACGTTTTTTAAATCGTTTGTTTTTACGTATTAATTCATTTGTCCCAGTTCTATTAATCATTTAAAAGAAATACCTGAACATTTGTGTATTGATGGCCAAAGAAATATTAACAAGCATATGTTATTGTTATTTTAAGTCTATAATTTTGTGCGAATTCAGTTGGAAACGCTTTAGACAGACTTAATTTCAAAACTGTTTCAAATTTAAATGATATTTATTATTGAATAATCTAACAAATGACTAAAAAACATAATCAACCTTCATCATGTTGCAAGTCTGAGAAATCACGCTTCTTTTGGATTCAATAAAATGAAATCTTAACAAAATATACTTTAATTGTGGCCATTTAGATTATGAATAACAAAATATTAAAATCTATATGCAAAGCGAGAAACAATGAGTTAATTTTGCAACGAGAGTTTTGATGATTTTAAAATTTCTTCTTCGGATGAAATTACTTCGCCCTGGAAAATGAAGCATTTTGAAAGCAGAATTTGTTATATTGGACAATTACTTTATGCTGAAATAGAAGAATTTCTTATTTGCGCCGATTTTTTTGTACAGCCAAAACAAAAACTCTTTTTTCTCATATGCACCTTTATGTTTTTATAAACATCTTTACCCTATTTCAGCCTAATTTTTATGGACATTACAATTTTTAAGATCCTTAAAATTTCATACTTTTAACTAGTAAAATATTTCAAAATAGTGTGTTATGTCACAATACATACTTCAGCTCAATACCACTCATATCAGCAAAAGTCACCCTACGAAGAATGAAGCGTGTTAATCTTCTCACTTCGCCGTTTGCAAATGCGGCAAAGCATGACCATAGTCAAGCGATAGCTGTTCGCGTGCATAAAACACTGTGCTCGATGAATATTTAAGCCTTTTGTCAAACATTCGCGTGTTCACAACTTTTCTCGACGCTTCGCTCTCTATGAGCTCGGCATTACCCGGTGGCCTCGCCTTATCGTGTCTCTCACCGACTCACGCACGAATATTCTCGTTGCTTTCTCCATTTTTTTGTCAATGTGCACTTCTCGCGACGAACGCATATTGAAATTGTGCTATTTTTTTAATAAAGTCTTGATTCATAAAATCGTTGCGCAACTCTCGAACTTCAATTCTGATGACGCTAAAGCCCAAAGTTTTCACAGCGTAAAAAGTATAACGGAGTAGATTTTAATATTTTTGTTTATTTTGGTGCAAAACGCAATATATTTAAATTGTGTTTTTTTTCACTACTTTATGTTAAGGTTTTTATGATTGAGGCATGTATATTTAAAGTATACTTTCTAAAAATTTAGTAAATATGTTACTTTTATATTATAGGATTATAAATATTTATATGTTTTTATACTTATAAGATTAAATGTTAAAAAACAATATTAAACTTTAAAATACAAACGAAAAAAATCAAAATCATGAATAAATGAAAAAATGAATCAAAAATTCAATCGAAATGAAAAACTTGGCTTTTATTTTATATAATTTTGCAGCAATTCATTTCTTAAGTGACCGCTAAGCTAATTGAGCTTGACCGTATACGCTTCAGAGTTGGTCAAGACTTTTTTCTTCTTTAGATACAATTTTAAGTATTGTCATTAGCATCTAAAGTTTCTTCAGAATTGGGCGTTGAAAGATTAAATTAGCAACTGTCAAAAGACAAAACTAAAAATGTCAAAATTTTGATTCATAAAAGATTCGTATTCTACATATTGTCTTGTAATAAAAGTCACTTGATCTGTAATAATTATGCAGATATACTACAGTATATACTACGTGTATAATGTTTAGCGTTTTTATCCTTCTCTACACTAGATTTTCAAAACTTGTTTGTTCTTCTCGTCGAAAAATCACTCTTTGGAAATAAAGCTAAATAAATAATTTGTTTAAGAGGCTTTGACAAAACAATCGATTGCTAGATTTCGTAGCACTGCTTACAAACAAATCAATGAAAAGAAAAGCAAATGTTCTCTTGGAGACCAGCTTATGAAGCGTATTTCGCACTCGACAAAACTATAAATTCAGCGATTATTTATACAACGGAAGCGCATAGTTAAAGAAACGAATGCAAACAGTGGGTTTGATGTTTGAGGAATCATCTTTTATATAAAACATTTCCGAGACAATCAAAATTCTGCCTTTTGAGAGAAAAAGAGGAAAAAGCGCGTCGTGTATTTGAAATATTCTCGTCTGAATGCACATTTCGACTGCTCAAACACTGAGGAAACATGTAAAAAGTATGGAAGCGAAAACAAATCTCCTTTCATCTCTCAAACTCAAATGAGCACAAAATGAAAAAATATTCAAAAGAAATGGACGAAATTTTTTCATAGCTAAAAATAGGTCGCTCCAAAAACTGTACAAAAGATAAGCAAATGTTCTTTATTTTAGCTCAACATTTTTTAGGCTGAGGCTGTAATTTTTCGATTAACAGCTTTATATTAGATTTTGCAAAAAAGAAAGGCACATTCAATTCACACAATAACTTCGTTGTGCAAAAAGATAAATGATAAAAGATAAAAGAGAGCGAATAAAAAGCATTTTGTTTGAGTTTTCATAATTGAACATTTTTCATCGAAATGTTTTCATCGTAAAATTGAATGTTAAAAACATTTTTAAAATTTAGTCAAAAATTTTATTTTTACTTTCATTGTGTTTTTGACATTATAATTTTCGCACAAAGTTAAAAAGTAAATAAAAATAAAATAAATTTAGGAGGCGGCTCGAAATGTTCCAATTGATTTAATCTTAAAATAAATTTAAACAATTCATCGTTTATATGGGGATTGTATTTTTGTTCTGACTAAACAATTTTTGCTATAAAATTTCTAACAGCGCGATCGTTTTGCAAAAGTAACGTGGTCAATGAAATTTTGAAATATTTTTAAAAACAAGCAATTGTATTTTTAAAATTAATTTTTATACTAACAAGCTAAGGTTGATAAATTGAAATTATTCAAATTTTCCAATCTTACACAGTAGTTTAAATTAAGAATTTAAAAGCACACTTAGAATTTTAGAAACCGAACCTCTTTAAAATGATATTTAAGAAAAGAACTCAAGCTAAAACAATAATTTATTTTATGAATATATTAAATGTTTACTTTCAATTTCATTTAATAAAAAATGTCTAGAATTTCAGCAATTAAATGCTTAGAAAGGGACAGAGATATGCCCTACATCATAATTACAGCCTTTTTCTTTTACATCTGAAGAGCTGATATACAAATAATAATTTTGCTAAAGTAATTAAAGTTGAGCAAACAATAAATTAAAAATTTTCCATCTTAATTTTAAACAATAAACGACTTCTTTGATCAATGTGGCAGACAATTTTGAGACCGTTTTTTTGTCCGAAAATATTCAAAAATGATATTTCTTTAACTAAACAGTTTAAAAGTAAAACAAAGTTGTTTTAATAAATTCTTAAATTCATTGTTTTTTATAATTAAAAACGCAGTTTACTTTTTAAAAATTGCTTGTATTTGTGCTAATTTAATTTTAACCAAATCACATCATTTTAAAATAACGTTCATCAACTTTGTTTCTTTTGCTCAAAACATCGAATATAAGAGGAAGAAAAATTAAACATGTCCATTAAGATCTAACAAGATAACCCGAAAGAACTAACTTTCTTTTAGGTTTTGCAAGAAGTTCTTTTATTCAACAAATAATCGAGCTTTCAATAGAGTGCTTTTGAAAGCTGATTTGTAAAGTGAGTGCACAACGTAAGATAAAAAATTCTCAATCAATAATTGCTGATTCGTTTCCTTAAATGCACGCAGTGAAGCGAAATCAGTTTGTTTTCCTTTATTTAAGAAACTTTTAAACTTCATTTTATTTCAAAAATTTTTAATAGTGTTTCATCTAAATTGTTCAATCATTCGACGTTTGTCTTGAATTTGGGCGCTTCTATCATTGCGAACCGTTTCAATTTTTAATGTCGAAATTCGGAATTTCAAGGTTTCTGGAAAATTTTGTATTAAGTTTCAACTATAAATTTTACTTTCCTAATTTTTTTGTTTGGATTCCAGAGCATGTCGGATAAGTGGTGTCGAATTACAGAGGTTTGACTGTATTTTGGAACCTTTTTGTGACTTTTTCACATATTTTAAATTTAAAAAACAACCTAATTGACAAGTACTAATCATAATTGATAATAAATACAATCAAGTGTGGTTACCAATTAAAAAAATCATTTTAAACATATTCCTACTCACATAAATTAATTTTCTCTCGCAAAGTAGAAAAATTTATAAGTAGATGATCAATAATTTAATAAAATAAAATACAATGCTGCTGAGAAAATTTTTGCGCTAAGCAATAAGCACAACATGACGTATTTTTCTGGACAGAATTGTGAATAAAAATAGATTCTGATAAAGCAATTCTAGCCTATAAGTGTTCTCGAAAATTAGCCTTCTATTAATGAATTTTTAATTTATTTCGATGAATGTTTTGAAAAAATGTTCTTGTTCATCAGTTTCTTTTTCATGTTCGCATAAAGAAATTATGATAAATAATGGTAACCATAATGTTTTTTTTTACATGATTGCATTTTCTGATATGAAGGCATCGTACATTTCCTTATATTTCCTAATTTTTTGCGAATGCTTTTAATCTTAATAAATATGATAAACTGGCGTGAGATATTTCCGTACTAATCCATTTTTATATAGGCTTTGCTATTTACATAAAAGTTATTCAAAGATTCATACATATTAAAACAAAAGCAATAAGCATAAAAGAACGAAACAGAAATTATTGATTTTCTGTATAGGTACAGAATTTACCAAGTTACACAATTTTCCTTATTTGCCTGTTATTGATTAAACGGTAAACTTTATTGATTTAATCATTCTTCATAAGCTAAAAGTTCAAGAAAAATGCAAAAATGATTTAAAGAGAAACAAATTAGAGATATTCACCATTTGAACAGTTTTATTCAAATTTTTTACAATTAAAAGCAAAAATTGTTTAAATTTTATCTTCCAATTCTATAAAAATAATTATTCAAGTTTGATGCTTCACCTGTTGCCGTTTTTACTTTTACTCATTTTTTTCAATGTGTCACCTTTTTTGTCGCTTATAGACAGTTGCAACTGAAACTACTACTAAACTTGAAATATTTTCACAGCTACCGTATTTTTTGAAATAATCACATAAGGAACTCTAATTTTACATGAGATATGGACTTTACTTCAGGGAGAGTATTATTTCAAGAAATTTCGTAATTCTATAATTTTAATATTCATTTTGTCCTAACAATGAGACATTTTTAGATATATAATTTCAATCCACAAAAATCCAATTTTAATGTAAACAGGAGTTCTGATTTGAGGTTCGCATGGAAATAGTCTTTCATTTTCATTACTAACTATTCCTACGAGGATCATCGCCATCAATGCTTTTAAATCAAAGAGTGAGAAAACTGAGTGACAAAAACCGAAATAAATTATGAAGCGCAAAAAGCTAATTCCGAAAATCCATTTAAATATAAATCGGCTTAACTATATTAAATATGAAGTTTTTTGCATTTATTTTGGAATAAAGTCAATTTTAAAAATTAAAAATTCAAAAAACATATCAAAGATTAAAGTAAAAATCCTCGAATCATTTTTTACATAAAACAAAAAATTTTAATCTTGTTAGTCTGGATAAAATAAATTAAATGATGTGAGGGTTTGTGATTTGTGAGAGTAAAAAATAAACATTACTCTTATTGCATTCTTTTTCTTAATCGTTCCTTGAAGATGGTCATAGTGGTGATTGAAACAAATTAGGAATTAGGTTAAATAACTGTTTCTCAGAGTAAAGTCAAAGTTTAAGGTTTTATTATTCTCATCTTAAAATACTTAAACCTTCTGATTCTGAATATGTTTGTTGCCATCAAGGTTTCACAATTTCAAATTGAAAAGTTTTAAACTTACACAATGGCTTCGTTGAAAAACTTTAATCTCGACAACATTTTCCCACTAACTGTTAGCCTCATCAAATCAAATTTGATCTTATAAATGACCACTTTTGTGACAGTATTTGGAGCGTTTTTTGAAGCAAAAATTTGAGAAGCAAAAGGTTTTAGGAAACATGGAAGTTAGTCAAGTGAGAAGCGCCTTAAATTCGTTTTTGTGAAAACCGAAAATTTCTTTCCTTTATGAGATGATCTCTTCAAACTTCGTTCCACTTAAACTTTGTATCGATCAATAAAAATTTAAAAAATACAAACTCAACAACAGATGGCGGCGTTGATATTCAAATGTAAATTCGACTCAAGAAATGCTTACAGCGCTTTTACTTTGCCATTTGAATATCAGGCCAAGCGCTAAGCATGAATAATATACAAAACTAGTCACATCCAGTTGGTCAGTCGTTCTCTTTTATAATAAAAACGAACACAGTTAAACATGATTGTAACATTGTGAATGTTTCAGGAATAAGCATTCAAAAAGCGTCTAACGGAAAAATATTCTAATTACCATCATTGAATTTCTTATTTTTTATTTAAGCAAACAAATTCGATCTTAAGTTACCGCATTTCCTCAGATTATATGCCATAGGTATACTTCGGAATTTTCGGTCGTTAAAATACAAAAATCGGTCGGCATTTTGGTTGAAAAAAAACAAAATTCAGTTCATATTTCGGTCGTTAGATTTTAATTAATTTTTATGATAAAATTAAAGAAAAACTATGAAATACAAGTAATTAAGCACTCTCGCTAATCCAAGAATGAATTTAAATGAATAATCAACATCTTTTTCTAAATTTTCTACTTTGAATCGATATCTTCTATCTGAAAGTAAATTTTTATATTGAGAAAATGAACGCTCAACTGAAACTGATACAAAAGGTGCATAAGTTTCCTTGCTTCGAAAGTCGAAATCATTGGATTTGCTAACAAATTTATGTAAAACGACATTGTCGGAAAGAACCATTTTTAAATGAATTGGCCAAAGGATGATTTTTCTTAGAGGAATATTCATTTCTGTAAATTTTTGGTTAAATCTATTTTGAATCCATCGTATTTCTTTCCTTTTCCCAATTTAGTAATTGAATCTTGACGATTGATTGATTTCTTTCCTCAAGTTGAAGTGATGTCGTTTACTTTCAAGTTATCGTTAACTGAAGCTCCTATTATTTCCTCTCGTATTTTCACATTTTGGCCGCAAATATTGCAAAATAAGCTTTTATCATTTAATTT
>NCKU01004323.1:0-12566 GCA_003675995.1 Dinothrombium tinctorium | reverse complement strand
GATTTTTCAAGATGTAATTTTTCTATTCTGAATGAATAGAAATACATAAGGACCTCGTTCTGAGCTTTTCACTGCGATGAAATATTAAAATTTTTGATATGAATAAATCTATTAAGCCATTAAAAGTTTTGCAAAAGTTTTACAAAAGCTTTTTCTTTGAGTAATTTTTTCTGAATAAAAAAAATAAATAATCTTTTCAAAAGAGTAAAAAGCGAAAAAAGGTTTCTTCTGATAAAAATTTTTTTCCCTTTCTTTTAATTTCTCAGTTTGCTTGATTTAATTTTCTAATCCATTTGTGATGACGCCTAAAAAATTTATATCTGAAAGTGTTTGTTTAGAGTTTAAACATCACGCATCGACGGTTTAAGTTGAAGTTATTTTTCTATAATAAAATGTTAGACTATGTAAGAGATTAAAAAGTTTTCACAAAAGGTTGAGAATAATTAACTATAAAGTGAAACTTTTATTATTCTATACAATGAACTTGAGAACTTTTCTTCTCTTTAGGCATTGATAAAAAAGAACTTTTCAAAGGCTTCCATGATGACTTAAAAAATTTATTACTTAAAAACTTTAATTTATAAGACTTAAGTATCTGCATTGCAATTCATTTGAAAAATTTTTAATTTTTTTGTGGTTAAATTATCATTTTCTCTTTGGCTATTAAAATGTCTACTAAAAAATATTTTTTTGTTAGAATTTAAGGTTTTAAAAACTTAGGATTATTACCATAATTAAACAAAAGAAAACCTAGCCATGTTAATAATGAATGCTTTGCTGTTATTCAATCGATCTCATAATAAATCAGTATGAAAAATGAATGAAATAAAGCCTTCAAATTTCTGTTCTTCATAAAAGTCTAGAAAAGTAAAATTTTATTTGCTTCAAGCGAAGAAAAAGAGAAAGTTTTCAATTTATGCAAAAATTAAAATAAAAATGTGACGTTGCAACGAAATTCAATTTTCAAAATTTTTTAATTACCTTTAGATAAAAGGTTTATACAACTCGTTTATTTTTAATTTGTTACAATAAAAAATTGCACGAAAAACTCAAAAGTATCATATTTTTACAAAATAAATTGTAAACACTGGAATGAAATAGTAGTTCTATTTGAATAGACTCAGACAAAATACAAAGTTATAAAGGGTCTGTTGTCGGGACGTAATCGGTTTGTAAGGTAGCAATAGCTTTAAGGCAGCTTGAGTTTTGGGCAAGCAAGTCCTGTGGATTTGAAAGTCATGCTCAATTTATATCTAGTGAAAGGGAGAGTTAGAGAAAAGAGGGTGAATGCTCTAAATCGGTTAGTGAAATTAGCTAAGTTAATGTTAAGAAAGCTGATTAATTAATTTGAAGTTATGAGTTGTAAGATAATGAAACCCTCTCTCACTACCATATCACAATAATTATCAGTGTAAATAAACTATTGATAATACATTTGCAATAAGTTTTATGCAATTAGGTAGTCAATTTACACAGAACATTATAATATCATAAATGAAACAAATATTAGATTAGTTATATGAACATGTCTCAATTGACTTTTCACAATATCTCAAAATTCATTTATTGTCAAATCTTCAAGCTTTGTATTCATGAATTTAAGAGATCTTCGATCATTTCTACGGTTGACTGGCTATAATTTTTCAAAATATTCCTCAAAGAGAGCGCTAGGGAGAAAAAAGAATTGTCTTATTTTCATGAATTATTTTTTTAAGCCAATGCACTAACTTGAAGAGCTTGTTAGGTTGACTTTTGTATTTAATCATCAAATGAAACAAAAAGTCGAAAAACTTTTAAGAAAAAAATTGTAAATGAAAAAGTAAAGAATTTATTGATAAAATCCATATAAGTTTTTGTGTTTGATTTTTTTGTATTTTTTAAAACTTTTCAATAGCTTTATAATTTGAAACTTCAATAATTCAAGTGAAGAAAATCATAAAGCAGATTGTGTAAAAAACGAACATTTGTATAAGTTCGGAACAAAAAAATTGAAATGCCAAAAGTAAAAAAATAATACAAAATTACATCTTTCAATTCTTTTATCATTTTGTTTCTTGAATTTTCTCATCATATAATTTCTTGAAATTTCGTTAAGATTATAAATTCGTTATACGATCTGTATTTACTGATTTTGAATTTATCGAATACAGTTCCATTCATATTCCTTTCCATCTCATTCCTCCCTGCCATAAAAAACCGACTTAAAATCCATGATCAATTTTGGTTGGTAATAAATTATTTTGAATGATGCTGCATGTGTGAAGTGATTTAAAAATTCAATAGACAAAAAATATAAAATCCTTTGAATATAAATTAATTTTATCTCCTTGATTATGCTCAATGTTAATATCTATGATCAGCTTGTGTTCTTCAGAATCCAAGATTTTTAAAAGTGAAATGCAAACACTTAAAAAAAAATATTCTGAATTGACTAAGTGTATGCTTATTTACTCAAGCAATTTATTTAAATACAGTCAAATGAACCGAAAGTTATTTACTATGAAAAAGTTATTCTATCAAATTGAGAGCAAAAACAACGCTGAAATACGTTTTGTAAATAGTGCGGGCAAAGAGGTTACTTACAAAGTCGAATGTTATTACAAACCTCACTTCTTTCCTCTTGAACTGGTCAATGATAACAGTTCTATTTGTGTTTGTTACCATATTTGTCTCAAACACATAAAATTGAAGTTTTCTTGAAATTAAAAAATTAAAATCAGGTAGTCAGATTTAAAGCAATCCGATTCAAAATGAATTTATTTTATTCTTCATTTTTAAAACGTTTTATAATTAAGTTTTCATGATTCAATGTTGGCTCGTATGCTAATTTTTAAAGTAAAACTCTCTACAAAGGTAACTTATAGCTCTAAAAAATCTTACCCGTGAATCCGTTACAGAGAGGTTGCTGCTCAAAACAGGATAATGTTTATTGAGTTAACTTGGGATGATATTTTACTTTCATGGCAGTTAGTTGATGTTTCGCTGTATCTCTAAAATTAATTTCATAAACTTAAAATTTCGGATCAAAAACTTTAATTTTTTAAATTAATGTTTCTTTTTCCCCTTTTATGCTTACTCATTAGCATTAAAGTAGATTTTACCTCTTTAAATTGCGCTAGAATATAATAAAAAAGCTCTTAAAGAGCTTTTCACTTCCCACTTGTCCACTTCTTATTTTCAAAGAAAAATTCTCAAAAAGTGCTTTTAGTTTTTGAACAGTATAATGAGTAACCTAAAGATGCCAACATATTTGCATTGCATATTAACAAAACAGATTTGATATTACTGCTCTAAAATGTGATAATTGACATAAAAGCTACAATTTCGATATTTTTTGGTTATTTAAATTTTGTTGACATAATAATAGTAATCACAATTAAAACAATAAAAACATAAAATCAAATGGCTTCGTTTTTGTAAATTACATGTACTCTCTAGTAATTGACTAAATTTTATCTTTGCACAAAATTTTTATTTTCACTATTCTCGCTAAAAAATTGATATGATTACTACAATTGTAAATTTGCTTACAAATTATAATTTATAACACGAGAAATAAAGCGTTTTGCCATTTAGTTTTTCGCTGATTATTCTTAGTGTATGAAGTACCAAAGAGAAAAATAAAAAATGTTATTAAATTTTAACACACAATAAAAGAAAAGAGAGAAGGAAACAGACAAGCTGAGAGAAAAGTAGAAAAATAATAAAAAACGCAATTTAACTTTTATTTCATGCTTTTTTGAATTTTTTCATTTTACATATTGGTTTTAGATTGATTTACTCTTTTCTGTTTCTTTTTCGGTAATATTTATCAAAAACTTTCTTTGTAAAGCATTTACAAGCAATTTTTGGCTATTTTGATAACTCACTTAAATTTGATGATGACGATGATGATGATTAAATTAACAAACTTTTACATGAATTAAGATTAATTTTCTCATTTGTTTATTTTAGCCTATTTTGCTTGTTTTCTTGTATTCAAATGCCAGGAAATGAAGTCAAATTACTAGCTAAAGAAAAATTATTTAATATTTTGCACTTGTTAGTTTTTTTTCTGGTCTGAAATGTAGACATTTATCAATAATAAACTAAATGAATTTATTTAAAGCAACGAATTTCTGGAGAGTGTAAAAAGAAATTTGTGACCACAGCATTAGCAAAAATAATAAAATCAAGAAAAGCTTCAAAATACATTAAAAAGACAATTTGATTGCGAGCCAACTGCTGAGTGCGGCTTTTAAAATTAAAACAGTTGTTGAAAGATAAAAATAATTGCATTTTTTGTTTTTATGCTCTCGCTAAGCTTTCAAGTAATCCAGAAGTGGATAAAACAAAATTGCTTCGGTAAAATCCTTTGGCGATCGATTTCATCAGCGAGACGCCTTTTTCAAAAATAATTGCTGAGGCGATTAGAATTTTAAAATGAAATAAGTTTCTTCGATTCCCTTACTTTGCCTACTCATATAAATAAATAAGTTCGATAAACCATCCTTTATTCTAGATTGTTTTAGGTATCTAAAGCCCCAAAAATTCGTAACTGTAACCAGACAGTAAGCGTCGAGGTTACAAGAGTGACAGACCTTTAGGGTCATAAGCGTTCTTTGAAAACGTAACCGCCATGATAAATCACAATGTCCAAAAACTAAAAAAAAAACGTAATACCGAAGCATCGAAACCGCCAGAATACCGAAATGGAAATAATGTAATATCAAAATGTACAATAATGATATAATATCTTCTGAAATAAGTTTTAGTTACAGAAATGACCGCAAATTATTTAAAAAAAATCGTAATTTGATTAAAAAACAAACTATCATTCGAGAAATGTCTAAATTCGAAGAAAAATAAACTTAAAATTTTTGTGTTAATGAATAGATGTTTAAAATCATAACTATTTTGCTCTTACAGTATGGTATTTGCTTTGAAACCGCATCGTCCTGAACCTGGTCTTCTGCCTTAAACCCGTAACCCCTATCACTCCCAAGACAATTTAGAATGAGGGACGGGTTATTTATCTTTTATTAAAATTAGGCGAAAATGAGTAGGCAAAACAAGATGACACCGTTTTAAGAATGTTCAAATGAGATTTCACTTTTTTATTAAAAGAATTAAATGAAATAAATCTTAAGAGGATATTATTATCGTCCGCTATATAAGGCTTGCGCTAAAAGATTTGTAACCTTATAGAGTGGAAAGAAAAAACTGACAAACAAAACTGAGAGTTTAACTTCAATACTGAAAACTAACCCATATAAAGAATATTACAAAGATTCAGAGTCACACAAAGATCTGCCATTTGTTCACGTTTGTTCATATTTATATGTGAACAAATTTATGCTGTGCTATATATAAATTTGTAACATTTGTTTACATATTTTATATGAGAAGCAATTTATAATAAACATTGGAAAAATAAATGAAAAATTACTAAAATGCTCAATTACTTCAAATCATAAAATTGATTTCATATATAAAATAATGAAGATTTTAAAAAATCGAAGTGTTCAAGCAAAATAACAAAATTTTTCCGTAGCAAAATTGATGTCATTTATTCATTTTTTTTTATTTTCATTTAAGCGTTCATCTTCTCCCTCATTTCCAAATTATAACTCAACACTTATTGTCATGTGCACAAAATTTAATTATTTTCAAACATAAAACATAAAAAAACCTCCATATTGAC
This sequence comes from Dinothrombium tinctorium, assembly GCA_003675995.1. Taxonomy (NCBI): domain Eukaryota; kingdom Metazoa; phylum Arthropoda; class Arachnida; order Trombidiformes; family Trombidiidae; genus Dinothrombium; species Dinothrombium tinctorium. The sequence goes on along the minus strand of NCKU01004323.1, from coordinate 6,883 downwards.
ATGTTTATTCTATAGACTTGATGATAATTTTTATTGCTTTACGATTAATTCCTGTTTCGAAAAATTGTAATACAGTCAAACCTCTACAAAGGACACCAAAGGAGCCAAAAAACTGACCGTTATAAAGAGATGGTCGTTGTAGAGAGGGTATCTTTAATTGAGTTAACTTAAGAGAGTATTTTATTTTAGTTTTAGTCGAGGTGACCGCTTAATAGAGGTTTCCGTTAGGGGAGGTTTTACTGTAAAAATATTGGCAAATATCAATAAACTTTCTCATCCATAAACATTAGCAGCGATACTCAAAAAACTCTTTCCGCTTCTTTAAAAGACACTTTGACACATTTTTTGTCAAATATTAATAATAAAATCGCAATTTGTTTAATGCGTTTTCATTTTTTTTTGTTGCAGATTTAGGGATCTATGCGACTTGTGTGTCAAACGTTTGAATATTTCTCGTAAATATTTAAATTGATGACAATATTTCGGCGATTAAAAAAAAGAAACGCATATTCTTATTCCCTAAACAGCGCTGCTTGTTGTTGCTCTTCTCAAATCCTGCAATCTTTATAAATCACTAAGAGAATGTGTGACAGAAATGAATCCTCGTTTTTATTCGGTATGCTCAATCTTTATATCATAGCTTGTCTTAATGAATTCAAAAAGACGTTTTCACAATGATTTCCATTTAGCTTTATTTTCTTGAAAGAGAATTGTGATTTAATTTGGCATTATGGTTTCTAGTTGATTTCTTCTCATTGAAATGAGGTACGATTCTAAGTAACTACGCACACTCTTTTCACTTAAATAGAAAGCGCTTCTCTATCAATTTACATTTTTTGCTTAATTCTCAAATCAATAGAGAGAACATTCTGTTAAAAAGTGTGAAAATACTTGGCTTTCTTGCATTGCTATATTTGAAAGGAAAGGTTTTCGACTAACCTCTGGTCAAAATAACTTTTTTATATGTTAGCAATGACTAAAAAAATGATTACCGGTTTCATTTTAGGGTGCAAGATTCTTTTCTGGTCAAAAATTCAATTTAATGCCATCTTATATTGTCAAATTTTAATTTCAATATAAAAATAAATTTTAAGTTTAAGTTCTTAGTGAAAACATCTAAAGTAAATACAAGTAATGGGTTCTTTTAATGAAATAAATAATACGTTTTCATGTTCGAGGTTGTAAATCTTTTTATTATAAATTTTAAACTTTAAATTTGTCTTTATATTGAAAGCTTATTTAGTGCAAAATTGAAGCCAGCAGTCTTTTTCGTCATCGATAACAAATACAAAATTTATTTTGACTACAGGTTATGTGAAACAGTCCAAAATCTTCTCTTGTGAGCAAGCTGTGTAAAACTTATTATGTTTAAACTAAGAAATACACGGAAGCCAAGTGCTTGGACACTATTTTATATAAACAAGGTATGATCATCTCTCCTGTTATTGTAATATGTGCGAAGCTCGCGAAAGAAACTCATTTTTTTTCTGTTTGTCCATTCGATCATTGAATGCTCCATTGCCTAACTTATCCATGTAAATTGATTGATTTTAAAGGCAAACGATGCAATTTTATGTTCAGATTAAGATGTTACGCTCTTATCTCAGATTCTAGGCAAAGCATTTATGAAATTTCGTCCATGATCATATAGCCTTATTTTTAAAAAGATTAATAGAAAGAAAAACTATTTTCACTTTAAGCTTTTTAAGATTCAAAATGCTAAAATACTAAGCTTATTATCTATGAAACGTTTTCCTTTATTAAAATCTATTAATAAAATTAAATATGAAAAAGTCGAAATCAATATTTCAGTCATAAAATTTATAATGAAACTTTTTGTAAAAACCTTCAAAGTGAAAACTGCATGTTTATTTAGATGAACAAGAGATAAATTGTTTAAGCAAACACAATAGAAATTGCATGAAAAACGCAAGCGGAAAGAAAGAAAGCATAAGAACCAATTTTTATTAACCTTTCATCTCTTCATCTGAGGCTCTTTTGCTTTAATTTTGTTTAAGCATTGTTGTATGTCCTTTTTATTCATTCTCAACAAAAAACGTAATTCGACACGTTTTTGTCAACGCTTTTTTCGTGAATAAATCTCGTATTCGCTTTATTCGCAACTACTCATCTCAATTTTCTCGTTACCACTTTGTATAAAGTTTCTTCTGCCTAAGACTTTCGACGCAAAATTAATTTTTCTTTTTTACTCTACTCTGATTAGAAAATTTTTCTTGTGGTGTTACTATGCTTAACTCAAACTCTTTTTGCCCCCAAAAGTACTTCTTATTTCTTTCTTATAAGCTGAATAGAAATTAAAAACTTATTCACGAGTTTTTTAATTTATTAAAATTTGAATTTACAATGTTGGTACAAATCTCAATATAAAAATTCCATGCTTAAGAAGAGAACACATCTTAATTAATGTGAATTCAACGAGTTATGCTATGTTTCTGCTAAAGCCAGAATATGGTTGATTTATTTTAGATAGTAAATGTGAACGCAATATACAATGATCAAAACCAGTCAGATGCTTGCTTTTCAGTATTCTTGTTACATCGAACACAATTTATGGTGATGCCAATTCTAGAATCGATGTTTGATTTCCAATGACGTATTTTTTGAGTTTGAGCTTTAAACAACACAATGTTTCAAAATGAGCGAAACGATAAAAGCTTTCAAATGTGGAAAATGTTTGAAATCGACAAAATTTTAAATTCAATGCGTCAAGTTATAAATATGAAATTCAATTTTACAAATTTATGTTAAAAGATTTTTGAATCTGAAACTATTTTAGACTATAAAAGGTAAATGATTAATAAGAAGCGCACAAATCTTAATGCGAAAAAAGGAATTTAATTTAAAGAAGACAGATACGAGAACTTTTACATTGTTTTATTTTATTTTGCTTATTTGATATTCGTTCAAAATGTATGCCCAAATGATGTTAAGAAATAATTTCTTTTAAAAAGCATAATTTTTGAGGTGTTATTTACTGAAAAATTTTGATGATCTACAACAAACGCTGATTTTAAACCATGTTTACTTAGTTTTGAAAAGCAAATCTTAAAATATTAAAGCGAAAATCAAACGAATGCAATCAAATCTTTCATAAAATCGCAACTTTAAAAACATTGCTTATAAGTTGAAAATAATATTTCAGATCTCCAGAATAAATTAATTTAAGTTAATTGTTCATATCGATCTTTGCTGAAACATTTATTTCTCATTCTTCTAACAAAGAGGTAATGACCATGGGCTTCTTTTTGTTGTTGTCCTCTCATGGAAACGCCTGTCTTTCGCTCAACGCACTTTATTTTTATGTTAATCTAAAAGTTAAACATAATTTTATTAAATCGGTTTGATTGTTTTCTTTATTAAACTCACCAAATGAAAATATGATATTTGCTTAGCGACTTGAAATATATTATTTTTAAATAAAATAATCAAATTAAATTTCGCAAACTATTTTTTATTTTGACTGCTATCAGAGAAACGCTTGAGAATTAAAAAATTTTTTATTTTAGATGTCCAAAAGTTTGTGATCATAATCAAATATATTTTAAGATTATATAATTTGTCTAGTTAAGTACTTCTTAATCACTCATAATATTTATTTCTGAAAAAATATTTCTTGAAGGAAAAGATGTTTTTTTTAGAATAAAGTTTTCGAGTTCTCGCTGATTTTATGTTTTAAAATTTCACTTTTCATTTTTACCAGAAGAAACTTACAAATTTTAAAACAAAACTTTTTCGAAAACACAAACTTTACTAAAATTTGAACCTTTTTTCACAGGGCGTTCAAAAAGTAAATGAAACTGTAACGAGCAAATTTAGACTCTTACATTTTTGTTATCGAAATCATTTTGTCTGTACCATGTTCAAACTTTACTCAAAAGTTGAAACCAATATAGAGTCAAGCCTTATCGCATTCACTAAAAAATCAATGAAACAATATGAAAAGCGACACTCAGTTTGGACTAGTGTGGTATGCGTTGAGAGGAACTTTCCTTTTCACAAAGCATAGTATTCGCGTTATATGCATTATGTTATTTCGCGCTTTTGACTACTCATTTCATTTGTAAATAAACGCACTGCTGTCGCTTACTCCGCTTCACGTGTAGAGACTCGGCATATACTGTTAGGAAGGTTGAGCAATTAGACTGTGATCGCGATTTAGTGGTGGCCGTTTGGTACGCTTTCAAACGGCGACAAAAATAAGCGTAACAGAAACATTTTTCGATTTTTAACAACTTCTTTAATACACAAATTTATTTTTATTTTTTACCATTTTTAAGATTTGCATATTAAGCGTTTTTTGCAAGAATAAGATTTTTAAAAGACATCATTTTAAAATTGAAGCGAAGGCAAAGGTCGCTTTCCATAGGAATTATTATTGTTTCTAATTGACAACAATGAACACCAAATTTTTCAAAAATTTTAAAAATATTCACTTTTCTAATATTAAAAAGAGCTTAAGCATTATGAGGCTCTGATTTTTTTTTACTTTTCTAAATATTTTCTTTGCTAAACATTCAAAAAATTTTTAATTTTAAAAACTTTTGAATAAAGAAATTTGAAAAACAATATTTTCTGAGAGCGCGATTTCGCCAACTTTGACTCTAACTAAGTGGCTAAAAATCATTTGATATTAGCTGCTCACCTCATAATTTCTACAAAAGGATAGAGAAAACGTTTAAATAAAAGAAAAAATCATATTTAGTCACTTATTTCTTTATATAATCCATTATTAGATGTATCACTTACTTTTTGAACGCTCTGTATTTATATTGCTTTTAATGGTGTGAAAATTTTTTAAATCTAAGATTTAAATCCTAACACTTTTTCATTTGGTGTGACCGTCCACTCGTCTGTATGTATTTAACTCAAGTTCTTTCTGACAGATTTTTCAGGTACGCAGGTCATGTGTAAGAGAAATTAGGTCAAGAACCTTTTTTTGGCCAATAGGTGGTCAGAACTCAGAGTTGTGGTCAGAAATGTCTTAGTGACTAGAGTGAGATAAATTTTAATTAAGAAGGACATATTTCTTGAAACTAATCAATCGAAAAGAATTTTTAAAGAAAATATCATTTTATCTTTTTCCAAGTTTGAGTTAAATTGTTTAAGTATTAAATTTCACTTTTAACGTTAAAGATAACGACTTAACATTAATTTTTAATGATATTTATTAAGAATTTAATATCTGAATTAAAACTTTTTAAAGATTGTTTTAAAATTTATTCAACTATTTAGGTAATATATTATGGCTTGCACACTTGTCAAAGTATCGCGAATATCAGAAACAGTCATCGTGGGTAAATTTACTTCATAATTCATACTTTCTAAACAAAACCAAAGGTGGCCAATGCGGCATTAGCCATTGCTTGCTGGAAAAATATATGAAAAATGCAAATTTGAGATTTTCACAATTATTCTCGTATTCACAACTTCTCTGTTATTTCACTCTCAATTGACTCTGCAAAACCTCACCTCTCGCTTTTCTGTGCTGCTGCTGACCTCCTCACAAGTATTTTCGTTTCTTTTACACGTTTTCTTAAACTTATTATAACATTGTGTATTCTAGCGTTAAACACAGTMTATATTTGTGCTAATTTGTAGATAATAATCTCTCTATTTAAGCCTAAACATGCGTTGCAAACGAAATTGATCAGAAATTCTTGTGACGCTTAAGCCCAAACGCCATGTTGTAATTCAACCAATTATTTAGCATCCAATATTCATTCATAAGTTTATGTCAAATAAGTTTTCATATCAATTTTTTACATCGTTTACTATATTTTAGTAATCGACCTGCCACGTAAAACTATCAAATTCTTTTTTTTTCTAAAATAAATTTCACAAACATCAATCAATTGACGCCTTTTGGTGAGTTGAAGTATCATCAACGACTTTTGATTAATTACTGACTTAATGTATTATAACGTTAAGTTTTTTATTTGAGTGCTTTATTAATTAACTTTTTTACATGATGAGTGAATAACATGCTTTGAAAGTAAATTATGTTTATTCTATCACAATCAAATTATATATTTATAATATCTTTGTTTCAAATATCTTAACTCAATTGCTTTTCCTATCAAATACTTCTAATTATTCTTACAAGAATTTGTTGGAATTTGATGGATAAATTATCAAAACATAAAAAATTATAAATTATTGAAATTTAGTTGAAAGGAACTTTTGAATAAGCATTGTATCCAGTTTATTCTGAAGACTTTTTCTATAAATTAATTAAATAACGTAAAAAACTCTAAAACAAGCAGACAAATAGACAATTGAGAATTTTATTTGTTTTCTTGTCGTACTTCTCAATTAAGTGCAGATATCTTTCTTCTGCAAGAAAATTGATTTATCTGAGCTTTTTTCATTGACACATGTCTGAGCCTTTCTCCATAAAGAACAAATCATTTTGTCACAATGAAATTGCATATGTCTTATATTTCTCCTTAAATATTAGATTAATTTAATATATAATTAAATTAATATATTATATATATAATATATAAAAGAACATAAAAGGTGAATTCGGAGATTACATTGTGCATTCAGGGAAAGACTTACATAGTGCATTCTATTTAAATATTTCTATATTTATAAAATTAACAATTAAACAATAAAGGTTATAAAAGTTAAATATCTTAAATAATCATTCTTTTCACTTTTTTTAATGTTATCGTAATGAAAATCATGAAAACTAATTAAGATTACTTTTAAAGCTTTGCTCAAAAATTTTAAAAAATCTTATATTTTTAACAGTATATCTTAGTTATAATATTTATTATCTATTGAATCTTTTTGAATAATAAACAAACGGCGAGCGATCACAAAATTTCATTCTTGTACAGTCAGAGACAGAATGTTT
>NCKU01004322.1:0-12566 GCA_003675995.1 Dinothrombium tinctorium | reverse complement strand
GATTTTTCAAGATGTAATTTTTCTATTCTGAATGAATAGAAATACATAAGGACCTCGTTCTGAGCTTTTCACTGCGATGAAATATTAAAATTTTTGATATGAATAAATCTATTAAGCCATTAAAAGTTTTGCAAAAGTTTTACAAAAGCTTTTTCTTTGAGTAATTTTTTCTGAATAAAAAAAATAAATAATCTTTTCAAAAGAGTAAAAAGCGAAAAAAGGTTTCTTCTGATAAAAATTTTTTTCCCTTTCTTTTAATTTCTCAGTTTGCTTGATTTAATTTTCTAATCCATTTGTGATGACGCCTAAAAAATTTATATCTGAAAGTGTTTGTTTAGAGTTTAAACATCACGCATCGACGGTTTAAGTTGAAGTTATTTTTCTATAATAAAATGTTAGACTATGTAAGAGATTAAAAAGTTTTCACAAAAGGTTGAGAATAATTAACTATAAAGTGAAACTTTTATTATTCTATACAATGAACTTGAGAACTTTTCTTCTCTTTAGGCATTGATAAAAAAGAACTTTTCAAAGGCTTCCATGATGACTTAAAAAATTTATTACTTAAAAACTTTAATTTATAAGACTTAAGTATCTGCATTGCAATTCATTTGAAAAATTTTTAATTTTTTTGTGGTTAAATTATCATTTTCTCTTTGGCTATTAAAATGTCTACTAAAAAATATTTTTTTGTTAGAATTTAAGGTTTTAAAAACTTAGGATTATTACCATAATTAAACAAAAGAAAACCTAGCCATGTTAATAATGAATGCTTTGCTGTTATTCAATCGATCTCATAATAAATCAGTATGAAAAATGAATGAAATAAAGCCTTCAAATTTCTGTTCTTCATAAAAGTCTAGAAAAGTAAAATTTTATTTGCTTCAAGCGAAGAAAAAGAGAAAGTTTTCAATTTATGCAAAAATTAAAATAAAAATGTGACGTTGCAACGAAATTCAATTTTCAAAATTTTTTAATTACCTTTAGATAAAAGGTTTATACAACTCGTTTATTTTTAATTTGTTACAATAAAAAATTGCACGAAAAACTCAAAAGTATCATATTTTTACAAAATAAATTGTAAACACTGGAATGAAATAGTAGTTCTATTTGAATAGACTCAGACAAAATACAAAGTTATAAAGGGTCTGTTGTCGGGACGTAATCGGTTTGTAAGGTAGCAATAGCTTTAAGGCAGCTTGAGTTTTGGGCAAGCAAGTCCTGTGGATTTGAAAGTCATGCTCAATTTATATCTAGTGAAAGGGAGAGTTAGAGAAAAGAGGGTGAATGCTCTAAATCGGTTAGTGAAATTAGCTAAGTTAATGTTAAGAAAGCTGATTAATTAATTTGAAGTTATGAGTTGTAAGATAATGAAACCCTCTCTCACTACCATATCACAATAATTATCAGTGTAAATAAACTATTGATAATACATTTGCAATAAGTTTTATGCAATTAGGTAGTCAATTTACACAGAACATTATAATATCATAAATGAAACAAATATTAGATTAGTTATATGAACATGTCTCAATTGACTTTTCACAATATCTCAAAATTCATTTATTGTCAAATCTTCAAGCTTTGTATTCATGAATTTAAGAGATCTTCGATCATTTCTACGGTTGACTGGCTATAATTTTTCAAAATATTCCTCAAAGAGAGCGCTAGGGAGAAAAAAGAATTGTCTTATTTTCATGAATTATTTTTTTAAGCCAATGCACTAACTTGAAGAGCTTGTTAGGTTGACTTTTGTATTTAATCATCAAATGAAACAAAAAGTCGAAAAACTTTTAAGAAAAAAATTGTAAATGAAAAAGTAAAGAATTTATTGATAAAATCCATATAAGTTTTTGTGTTTGATTTTTTTGTATTTTTTAAAACTTTTCAATAGCTTTATAATTTGAAACTTCAATAATTCAAGTGAAGAAAATCATAAAGCAGATTGTGTAAAAAACGAACATTTGTATAAGTTCGGAACAAAAAAATTGAAATGCCAAAAGTAAAAAAATAATACAAAATTACATCTTTCAATTCTTTTATCATTTTGTTTCTTGAATTTTCTCATCATATAATTTCTTGAAATTTCGTTAAGATTATAAATTCGTTATACGATCTGTATTTACTGATTTTGAATTTATCGAATACAGTTCCATTCATATTCCTTTCCATCTCATTCCTCCCTGCCATAAAAAACCGACTTAAAATCCATGATCAATTTTGGTTGGTAATAAATTATTTTGAATGATGCTGCATGTGTGAAGTGATTTAAAAATTCAATAGACAAAAAATATAAAATCCTTTGAATATAAATTAATTTTATCTCCTTGATTATGCTCAATGTTAATATCTATGATCAGCTTGTGTTCTTCAGAATCCAAGATTTTTAAAAGTGAAATGCAAACACTTAAAAAAAAATATTCTGAATTGACTAAGTGTATGCTTATTTACTCAAGCAATTTATTTAAATACAGTCAAATGAACCGAAAGTTATTTACTATGAAAAAGTTATTCTATCAAATTGAGAGCAAAAACAACGCTGAAATACGTTTTGTAAATAGTGCGGGCAAAGAGGTTACTTACAAAGTCGAATGTTATTACAAACCTCACTTCTTTCCTCTTGAACTGGTCAATGATAACAGTTCTATTTGTGTTTGTTACCATATTTGTCTCAAACACATAAAATTGAAGTTTTCTTGAAATTAAAAAATTAAAATCAGGTAGTCAGATTTAAAGCAATCCGATTCAAAATGAATTTATTTTATTCTTCATTTTTAAAACGTTTTATAATTAAGTTTTCATGATTCAATGTTGGCTCGTATGCTAATTTTTAAAGTAAAACTCTCTACAAAGGTAACTTATAGCTCTAAAAAATCTTACCCGTGAATCCGTTACAGAGAGGTTGCTGCTCAAAACAGGATAATGTTTATTGAGTTAACTTGGGATGATATTTTACTTTCATGGCAGTTAGTTGATGTTTCGCTGTATCTCTAAAATTAATTTCATAAACTTAAAATTTCGGATCAAAAACTTTAATTTTTTAAATTAATGTTTCTTTTTCCCCTTTTATGCTTACTCATTAGCATTAAAGTAGATTTTACCTCTTTAAATTGCGCTAGAATATAATAAAAAAGCTCTTAAAGAGCTTTTCACTTCCCACTTGTCCACTTCTTATTTTCAAAGAAAAATTCTCAAAAAGTGCTTTTAGTTTTTGAACAGTATAATGAGTAACCTAAAGATGCCAACATATTTGCATTGCATATTAACAAAACAGATTTGATATTACTGCTCTAAAATGTGATAATTGACATAAAAGCTACAATTTCGATATTTTTTGGTTATTTAAATTTTGTTGACATAATAATAGTAATCACAATTAAAACAATAAAAACATAAAATCAAATGGCTTCGTTTTTGTAAATTACATGTACTCTCTAGTAATTGACTAAATTTTATCTTTGCACAAAATTTTTATTTTCACTATTCTCGCTAAAAAATTGATATGATTACTACAATTGTAAATTTGCTTACAAATTATAATTTATAACACGAGAAATAAAGCGTTTTGCCATTTAGTTTTTCGCTGATTATTCTTAGTGTATGAAGTACCAAAGAGAAAAATAAAAAATGTTATTAAATTTTAACACACAATAAAAGAAAAGAGAGAAGGAAACAGACAAGCTGAGAGAAAAGTAGAAAAATAATAAAAAACGCAATTTAACTTTTATTTCATGCTTTTTTGAATTTTTTCATTTTACATATTGGTTTTAGATTGATTTACTCTTTTCTGTTTCTTTTTCGGTAATATTTATCAAAAACTTTCTTTGTAAAGCATTTACAAGCAATTTTTGGCTATTTTGATAACTCACTTAAATTTGATGATGACGATGATGATGATTAAATTAACAAACTTTTACATGAATTAAGATTAATTTTCTCATTTGTTTATTTTAGCCTATTTTGCTTGTTTTCTTGTATTCAAATGCCAGGAAATGAAGTCAAATTACTAGCTAAAGAAAAATTATTTAATATTTTGCACTTGTTAGTTTTTTTTCTGGTCTGAAATGTAGACATTTATCAATAATAAACTAAATGAATTTATTTAAAGCAACGAATTTCTGGAGAGTGTAAAAAGAAATTTGTGACCACAGCATTAGCAAAAATAATAAAATCAAGAAAAGCTTCAAAATACATTAAAAAGACAATTTGATTGCGAGCCAACTGCTGAGTGCGGCTTTTAAAATTAAAACAGTTGTTGAAAGATAAAAATAATTGCATTTTTTGTTTTTATGCTCTCGCTAAGCTTTCAAGTAATCCAGAAGTGGATAAAACAAAATTGCTTCGGTAAAATCCTTTGGCGATCGATTTCATCAGCGAGACGCCTTTTTCAAAAATAATTGCTGAGGCGATTAGAATTTTAAAATGAAATAAGTTTCTTCGATTCCCTTACTTTGCCTACTCATATAAATAAATAAGTTCGATAAACCATCCTTTATTCTAGATTGTTTTAGGTATCTAAAGCCCCAAAAATTCGTAACTGTAACCAGACAGTAAGCGTCGAGGTTACAAGAGTGACAGACCTTTAGGGTCATAAGCGTTCTTTGAAAACGTAACCGCCATGATAAATCACAATGTCCAAAAACTAAAAAAAAAACGTAATACCGAAGCATCGAAACCGCCAGAATACCGAAATGGAAATAATGTAATATCAAAATGTACAATAATGATATAATATCTTCTGAAATAAGTTTTAGTTACAGAAATGACCGCAAATTATTTAAAAAAAATCGTAATTTGATTAAAAAACAAACTATCATTCGAGAAATGTCTAAATTCGAAGAAAAATAAACTTAAAATTTTTGTGTTAATGAATAGATGTTTAAAATCATAACTATTTTGCTCTTACAGTATGGTATTTGCTTTGAAACCGCATCGTCCTGAACCTGGTCTTCTGCCTTAAACCCGTAACCCCTATCACTCCCAAGACAATTTAGAATGAGGGACGGGTTATTTATCTTTTATTAAAATTAGGCGAAAATGAGTAGGCAAAACAAGATGACACCGTTTTAAGAATGTTCAAATGAGATTTCACTTTTTTATTAAAAGAATTAAATGAAATAAATCTTAAGAGGATATTATTATCGTCCGCTATATAAGGCTTGCGCTAAAAGATTTGTAACCTTATAGAGTGGAAAGAAAAAACTGACAAACAAAACTGAGAGTTTAACTTCAATACTGAAAACTAACCCATATAAAGAATATTACAAAGATTCAGAGTCACACAAAGATCTGCCATTTGTTCACGTTTGTTCATATTTATATGTGAACAAATTTATGCTGTGCTATATATAAATTTGTAACATTTGTTTACATATTTTATATGAGAAGCAATTTATAATAAACATTGGAAAAATAAATGAAAAATTACTAAAATGCTCAATTACTTCAAATCATAAAATTGATTTCATATATAAAATAATGAAGATTTTAAAAAATCGAAGTGTTCAAGCAAAATAACAAAATTTTTCCGTAGCAAAATTGATGTCATTTATTCATTTTTTTTTATTTTCATTTAAGCGTTCATCTTCTCCCTCATTTCCAAATTATAACTCAACACTTATTGTCATGTGCACAAAATTTAATTATTTTCAAACATAAAACATAAAAAAACCTCCATATTGACATGTTTATTCTATAGACTTGATGATAATTTTTATTGCTTTACGATTAATTCCTGTTTCGAAAAATTGTAATACAGTCAAACCTCTACAAAGGACACCAAAGGAGCCAAAAAACTGACCGTTATAAAGAGATGGTCGTTGTAGAGAGGGTATCTTTAATTGAGTTAACTTAAGAGAGTATTTTATTTTAGTTTTAGTCGAGGTGACCGCTTAATAGAGGTTTCCGTTAGGGGAGGTTTTACTGTAAAAATATTGGCAAATATCAATAAACTTTCTCATCCATAAACATTAGCAGCGATACTCAAAAAACTCTTTCCGCTTCTTTAAAAGACACTTTGACACATTTTTTGTCAAATATTAATAATAAAATCGCAATTTGTTTAATGCGTTTTCATTTTTTTTTGTTGCAGATTTAGGGATCTATGCGACTTGTGTGTCAAACGTTTGAATATTTCTCGTAAATATTTAAATTGATGACAATATTTCGGCGATTAAAAAAAAGAAACGCATATTCTTATTCCCTAAACAGCGCTGCTTGTTGTTGCTCTTCTCAAATCCTGCAATCTTTATAAATCACTAAGAGAATGTGTGACAGAAATGAATCCTCGTTTTTATTCGGTATGCTCAATCTTTATATCATAGCTTGTCTTAATGAATTCAAAAAGACGTTTTCACAATGATTTCCATTTAGCTTTATTTTCTTGAAAGAGAATTGTGATTTAATTTGGCATTATGGTTTCTAGTTGATTTCTTCTCATTGAAATGAGGTACGATTCTAAGTAACTACGCACACTCTTTTCACTTAAATAGAAAGCGCTTCTCTATCAATTTACATTTTTTGCTTAATTCTCAAATCAATAGAGAGAACATTCTGTTAAAAAGTGTGAAAATACTTGGCTTTCTTGCATTGCTATATTTGAAAGGAAAGGTTTTCGACTAACCTCTGGTCAAAATAACTTTTTTATATGTTAGCAATGACTAAAAAAATGATTACCGGTTTCATTTTAGGGTGCAAGATTCTTTTCTGGTCAAAAATTCAATTTAATGCCATCTTATATTGTCAAATTTTAATTTCAATATAAAAATAAATTTTAAGTTTAAGTTCTTAGTGAAAACATCTAAAGTAAATACAAGTAATGGGTTCTTTTAATGAAATAAATAATACGTTTTCATGTTCGAGGTTGTAAATCTTTTTATTATAAATTTTAAACTTTAAATTTGTCTTTATATTGAAAGCTTATTTAGTGCAAAATTGAAGCCAGCAGTCTTTTTCGTCATCGATAACAAATACAAAATTTATTTTGACTACAGGTTATGTGAAACAGTCCAAAATCTTCTCTTGTGAGCAAGCTGTGTAAAACTTATTATGTTTAAACTAAGAAATACACGGAAGCCAAGTGCTTGGACACTATTTTATATAAACAAGGTATGATCATCTCTCCTGTTATTGTAATATGTGCGAAGCTCGCGAAAGAAACTCATTTTTTTTCTGTTTGTCCATTCGATCATTGAATGCTCCATTGCCTAACTTATCCATGTAAATTGATTGATTTTAAAGGCAAACGATGCAATTTTATGTTCAGATTAAGATGTTACGCTCTTATCTCAGATTCTAGGCAAAGCATTTATGAAATTTCGTCCATGATCATATAGCCTTATTTTTAAAAAGATTAATAGAAAGAAAAACTATTTTCACTTTAAGCTTTTTAAGATTCAAAATGCTAAAATACTAAGCTTATTATCTATGAAACGTTTTCCTTTATTAAAATCTATTAATAAAATTAAATATGAAAAAGTCGAAATCAATATTTCAGTCATAAAATTTATAATGAAACTTTTTGTAAAAACCTTCAAAGTGAAAACTGCATGTTTATTTAGATGAACAAGAGATAAATTGTTTAAGCAAACACAATAGAAATTGCATGAAAAACGCAAGCGGAAAGAAAGAAAGCATAAGAACCAATTTTTATTAACCTTTCATCTCTTCATCTGAGGCTCTTTTGCTTTAATTTTGTTTAAGCATTGTTGTATGTCCTTTTTATTCATTCTCAACAAAAAACGTAATTCGACACGTTTTTGTCAACGCTTTTTTCGTGAATAAATCTCGTATTCGCTTTATTCGCAACTACTCATCTCAATTTTCTCGTTACCACTTTGTATAAAGTTTCTTCTGCCTAAGACTTTCGACGCAAAATTAATTTTTCTTTTTTACTCTACTCTGATTAGAAAATTTTTCTTGTGGTGTTACTATGCTTAACTCAAACTCTTTTTGCCCCCAAAAGTACTTCTTATTTCTTTCTTATAAGCTGAATAGAAATTAAAAACTTATTCACGAGTTTTTTAATTTATTAAAATTTGAATTTACAATGTTGGTACAAATCTCAATATAAAAATTCCATGCTTAAGAAGAGAACACATCTTAATTAATGTGAATTCAACGAGTTATGCTATGTTTCTGCTAAAGCCAGAATATGGTTGATTTATTTTAGATAGTAAATGTGAACGCAATATACAATGATCAAAACCAGTCAGATGCTTGCTTTTCAGTATTCTTGTTACATCGAACACAATTTATGGTGATGCCAATTCTAGAATCGATGTTTGATTTCCAATGACGTATTTTTTGAGTTTGAGCTTTAAACAACACAATGTTTCAAAATGAGCGAAACGATAAAAGCTTTCAAATGTGGAAAATGTTTGAAATCGACAAAATTTTAAATTCAATGCGTCAAGTTATAAATATGAAATTCAATTTTACAAATTTATGTTAAAAGATTTTTGAATCTGAAACTATTTTAGACTATAAAAGGTAAATGATTAATAAGAAGCGCACAAATCTTAATGCGAAAAAAGGAATTTAATTTAAAGAAGACAGATACGAGAACTTTTACATTGTTTTATTTTATTTTGCTTATTTGATATTCGTTCAAAATGTATGCCCAAATGATGTTAAGAAATAATTTCTTTTAAAAAGCATAATTTTTGAGGTGTTATTTACTGAAAAATTTTGATGATCTACAACAAACGCTGATTTTAAACCATGTTTACTTAGTTTTGAAAAGCAAATCTTAAAATATTAAAGCGAAAATCAAACGAATGCAATCAAATCTTTCATAAAATCGCAACTTTAAAAACATTGCTTATAAGTTGAAAATAATATTTCAGATCTCCAGAATAAATTAATTTAAGTTAATTGTTCATATCGATCTTTGCTGAAACATTTATTTCTCATTCTTCTAACAAAGAGGTAATGACCATGGGCTTCTTTTTGTTGTTGTCCTCTCATGGAAACGCCTGTCTTTCGCTCAACGCACTTTATTTTTATGTTAATCTAAAAGTTAAACATAATTTTATTAAATCGGTTTGATTGTTTTCTTTATTAAACTCACCAAATGAAAATATGATATTTGCTTAGCGACTTGAAATATATTATTTTTAAATAAAATAATCAAATTAAATTTCGCAAACTATTTTTTATTTTGACTGCTATCAGAGAAACGCTTGAGAATTAAAAAATTTTTTATTTTAGATGTCCAAAAGTTTGTGATCATAATCAAATATATTTTAAGATTATATAATTTGTCTAGTTAAGTACTTCTTAATCACTCATAATATTTATTTCTGAAAAAATATTTCTTGAAGGAAAAGATGTTTTTTTTAGAATAAAGTTTTCGAGTTCTCGCTGATTTTATGTTTTAAAATTTCACTTTTCATTTTTACCAGAAGAAACTTACAAATTTTAAAACAAAACTTTTTCGAAAACACAAACTTTACTAAAATTTGAACCTTTTTTCACAGGGCGTTCAAAAAGTAAATGAAACTGTAACGAGCAAATTTAGACTCTTACATTTTTGTTATCGAAATCATTTTGTCTGTACCATGTTCAAACTTTACTCAAAAGTTGAAACCAATATAGAGTCAAGCCTTATCGCATTCACTAAAAAATCAATGAAACAATATGAAAAGCGACACTCAGTTTGGACTAGTGTGGTATGCGTTGAGAGGAACTTTCCTTTTCACAAAGCATAGTATTCGCGTTATATGCATTATGTTATTTCGCGCTTTTGACTACTCATTTCATTTGTAAATAAACGCACTGCTGTCGCTTACTCCGCTTCACGTGTAGAGACTCGGCATATACTGTTAGGAAGGTTGAGCAATTAGACTGTGATCGCGATTTAGTGGTGGCCGTTTGGTACGCTTTCAAACGGCGACAAAAATAAGCGTAACAGAAACATTTTTCGATTTTTAACAACTTCTTTAATACACAAATTTATTTTTATTTTTTACCATTTTTAAGATTTGCATATTAAGCGTTTTTTGCAAGAATAAGATTTTTAAAAGACATCATTTTAAAATTGAAGCGAAGGCAAAGGTCGCTTTCCATAGGAATTATTATTGTTTCTAATTGACAACAATGAACACCAAATTTTTCAAAAATTTTAAAAATATTCACTTTTCTAATATTAAAAAGAGCTTAAGCATTATGAGGCTCTGATTTTTTTTTACTTTTCTAAATATTTTCTTTGCTAAACATTCAAAAAATTTTTAATTTTAAAAACTTTTGAATAAAGAAATTTGAAAAACAATATTTTCTGAGAGCGCGATTTCGCCAACTTTGACTCTAACTAAGTGGCTAAAAATCATTTGATATTAGCTGCTCACCTCATAATTTCTACAAAAGGATAGAGAAAACGTTTAAATAAAAGAAAAAATCATATTTAGTCACTTATTTCTTTATATAATCCATTATTAGATGTATCACTTACTTTTTGAACGCTCTGTATTTATATTGCTTTTAATGGTGTGAAAATTTTTTAAATCTAAGATTTAAATCCTAACACTTTTTCATTTGGTGTGACCGTCCACTCGTCTGTATGTATTTAACTCAAGTTCTTTCTGACAGATTTTTCAGGTACGCAGGTCATGTGTAAGAGAAATTAGGTCAAGAACCTTTTTTTGGCCAATAGGTGGTCAGAACTCAGAGTTGTGGTCAGAAATGTCTTAGTGACTAGAGTGAGATAAATTTTAATTAAGAAGGACATATTTCTTGAAACTAATCAATCGAAAAGAATTTTTAAAGAAAATATCATTTTATCTTTTTCCAAGTTTGAGTTAAATTGTTTAAGTATTAAATTTCACTTTTAACGTTAAAGATAACGACTTAACATTAATTTTTAATGATATTTATTAAGAATTTAATATCTGAATTAAAACTTTTTAAAGATTGTTTTAAAATTTATTCAACTATTTAGGTAATATATTATGGCTTGCACACTTGTCAAAGTATCGCGAATATCAGAAACAGTCATCGTGCGTAAATTTACTTCATAATTCAAACTTTCTAAACAACACCAAAGGTGGCCAATGCGGCATTAGCCATTGCTTGCTTAAAAAATATATGAAAAATGCAAATTTGAGATTTTCACAATTATTCTCGTATTCACAACTTCTTTGTTATTTCACTCTCAATTAACTCTGCAAAACCTCACCTCTCGCTTTTCTGTGCTGCTGCTGACTTCCTCACAAGTATTTTCGTTTCTTTTACACGTTTTCTTAAACTTATTATAACATTGTGTATTCTAGCGTTAAACACAGTMTATATTTGTGCTAATTTGTAGATAATAATCTCTCTATTTAAGCCTAAACATGCGTTGCAAACGAAATTGATCAGAAATTCTTGTGACGCTTAAGCCCAAACGCCATGTTGTAATTCAACCAATTATTTAGCATCCAATATTCATTCATAAGTTTATGTCAAATAAGTTTTCATATCAATTTTTTACATCGTTTACTATATTTTAGTAATCGACCTGCCACGTAAAACTATCAAATTCTTTTTTTTTCTAAAATAAATTTCACAAACATCAATCAATTGACGCCTTTTGGTGAGTTGAAGTATCATCAACGACTTTTGATTAATTACTGACTTAATGTATTATAACGTTAAGTTTTTTATTTGAGTGCTTTATTAATTAACTTTTTTACATGATGAGTGAATAACATGCTTTGAAAGTAAATTATGTTTATTCTATCACAATCAAATTATATATTTATAATATCTTTGTTTCAAATATCTTAACTCAATTGCTTTTCCTATCAAATACTTCTAATTATTCTTACAAGAATTTGTTGGAATTTGATGGATAAATTATCAAAACATAAAAAATTATAAATTATTGAAATTTAGTTGAAAGGAACTTTTGAATAAGCATTGTATCCAGTTTATTCTGAAGACTTTTTCTATAAATTAATTAAATAACGTAAAAAACTCTAAAACAAGCAGACAAATAGACAATTGAGAATTTTATTTGTTTTCTTGTCGTACTTCTCAATTAAGTGCAGATATCTTTCTTCTGCAAGAAAATTGATTTATCTGAGCTTTTTTCATTGACACATGTCTGAGCCTTTCTCCATAAAGAACAAATCATTTTGTCACAATGAAATTGCATATGTCTTATATTTCTCCTTAAATATTAGATTAATTTAATATATAATTAAATTAATATATTATATATATAATATATAAAAGAACATAAAAGGTGAATTCGGAGATTACATTGTGCATTCAGGGAAAGACTTACATAGTGCATTCTATTTAAATATTTCTATATTTATAAAATTAACAATTAAACAATAAAGGTTATAAAAGTTAAATATCTTAAATAATCATTCTTTTCACTTTTTTTAATGTTATCGTAATGAAAATCATGAAAACTAATTAAGATTACTTTTAAAGCTTTGCTCAAAAATTTTAAAAAATCTTATATTTTTAACAGTATATCTTAGTTATAATATTTATTATCTATTGAATCTTTTTGAATAATAAACAAACGGCGAGCGATCACAAAATTTCATTCTTGTACAGTCAGAGACAGAATGTTT
>NCKU01004321.1:0-12569 GCA_003675995.1 Dinothrombium tinctorium | reverse complement strand
TGGTTTTTACAAGTTGTAGATCGACTTTTGCCAACTTTCTCAAAGCGCGCCTTGCATTCGCAATGATCTTTCTTGCGATTTAAATTTAGCATCTTGGAAAAAAAATTTTAAAACGTGCTTCGTATTCGAAACGCTTCTTCTATCGACCCGCTCACTGTTTTGAATTTTTGTTTATTCTTTTCGAAGATATTTTAAGCTTCATTTTCATATCTGCATGTTGATTTGTTTTGATAAACACAAATGATAAAATTTTTGCTTCCTTGCTTTTGATAGTTGCTTAATATTCACCAAGTTTATGTACCTCAGTTTAGTCACTTTCAAGGCTCATGCATAATTTGTTTTTTTAAAAAGATTATTTAAATTTGATTTCGCTGCTGATGTCACAGCTTTGTCGAAAAAATAGGTCTTACTCATCATTTTTTAATTGCAACCCAATTAATTGTTCGCCAACAGCTTCGCTGATGGTAAAATCGTTCGAAGGTAGTTAAGTGAAAATGTGAACTTGAAAAGTTCACGAAAGCGCAATCGAACTGAAAGACGTGCATGCTTTCAACGCTTTTTCCCGTAACAAATTTTTCCTATTCACCATTAATTCGACTAATTCTGTACTAATGATCACTATTCAAAAATTTTAGACTCCAAGTTTGCTTCAAAATTGTTAGATTCTGAAAGCGATTCTAACAACAAGCAAAAGAAATCGACGGGCACTCAAGTGGCCGAAGTAATCGACAGATTAGTTGCTCAAAGAAAAAGCGCAGGATCACCGCATATTGTGGTCGTCGCTCCGCTTTCTGATTCAAAGAAATCTAAAGCGAGCACCACGTCAACTACAACAACAACGAGCACTACAACCACACCGTCACCTAAATCGCTCTCGAGAGACGCCGACACTTTGTTAGCTGCTGCACAGCTTCTAGCAGCGCAGCATAAAATTAAAGCATTAAACAGGATGGATCAGAGGATGGATCACGATTACGTCGATAGCAGTTCAAATGCTAATGCGAAGCCAAATTTCGAGTCTGCGAGTTTGATTAATCATGATTCTCAACCACAAAGTGACTCAAACTATGCATCTGTGCCTCAAAATGCTCCATATCCTCCTCCTCCTCCGCAACCTCAGCCACAGCCGCAACATCCGATTCCACCGCCAATGCAGCAAAATCCACAATCGCAATATTCGCATCCTGCGCCATCACATCATCAATCTAATTACATTTCATCGAATAGAATGGGATACGATTCGTCCCAATATCAACAACCTCATTCGATGCAACCAATTCCTCCGCCTCATCATCAAACCAACTATAGAAATCAACACATGAATCAGCAAATGCCTCCTCCGATGGCACCGCCACCATATTCGCCAGGTCCCGCTCCACAGGGCTTCCCGAGTCCTGGATTTTCAACGAACTTTAATAATGCTTTAAGTAATGCCGCAAGCTTCAACGCGCCAACGTTTGCCAACGCGCCTTTTAACAACGCGCCTTTTCCACCGTCTTTTCCACCAAATAAGAATAATAGAGCTTTAATAAGCTTTTCAGCGGGTGAAGAACCTAGCCACGGCTATGGACACGGACACGAAAGCTACGACGACGGTCCAAGCAAAGGCATCACGCTTCACTTCGGCGGAGGACCGATCGGTGGAGGAGGACAAGTGATGACGAGTCCGATAGGAATTTTTAAAACTTTATTGTTACCTTTGTTACCTAAACCTCGTGTTAACTTGAATGGAAAAGTTGTGTTCGGAGTTGTGCTCGAGAAAGGTGTCGGCTTTGGCAAGCAGAAGCCAGCTGTGCACACGTATCCGATTCCGCATCACTTTCGACGAAGAAAGTAAATCATCGCGATTGTAAGACGCTGAAAGTATTTTCGTATAAACAAGGTTTAAATTAAGGTATAAATAAAAAAAAACTATGCGTGTCATATGGCCTGCCGTGATGATAAATTAATCTGAATCAAAACCGCTCGCAAGTTTCAGATTTTTAAAACTTTTGTAATCTCTTATTGAGAAGAATAAAATAGAGAATATTGTGATTGACTTTTTTTGCCTCGTCTCGAATCTTTTTTTATCAACTTCGAAAAGTTAACGAGTTTTTAATTTTCACTAGATCAATAAAGAAGAAAACAAAGCGACAAAACGCTATTAAAGGATATTGGTAACAATACAACAGGAGAAATGCGAACAATGCGAATCTACAGTTTTAGAAAAAACGCTATCGTCAAGTTTGATAAACTTGTTCAATTTTAGAGTAAAAGTTATTTGAGTATTCACTCATAAAAACGATTGCATTTTGTCGTATTACTGCGGTCTGATACTTCTAACAGTTTGATGTTATGCTGTTTTATGATTGTTTAATCATAGTTCTTGAGCAACATTAAACTTCATTTTTCCAGAGTTGCATAAAATTAAAGTAATTTCAATTTAATTACTAAACAACAAATTATGTGCGTAAAATAGTTTTCAATATTCCATTGGCTAACTCTGGCTTTCATCATTTGTGTCCCATTTAATTAATCGCCTTAAGTAGTTAAATATACAAGCAACGCAAGCGATTTGTAAATTAGAACAGTTTGGCTATCTATGTTTACACTCTCGGCTAAATTGATTTCATCCGTTGAGATACAGTCGCCAATAGTCAGCTAAATCGCCACCAATACTGCGGAATTGTCGCTTTCCATCTGACAGCGACAATTTAATTTCTGAAATTGTATCGGCCGCATTGAAGACAAATATCCATTAAAGCAAAGAATGTTGCTACAAAAAAACGTCGCCACTTTTCGTAAATCTTTTCATTATTTCAGATTTGATAAATGAAAGCGAATAACAATGAGCGAAGTGTTAATTTTTCATTTCTTCGAAAGCGTGTCACTTACTTTCCAACAAGCTTTTACAATGAACAGAGTTTGACTGAAAAGAAATTAAAAATAAATTTCGATTAATTAATCGTAAAACACAATAAACAAGTTAATGAGAATACTTGGACTCTATATTTTGTGCACCTAAATTCTTTTTTATCTTTACTCCACCGCGCTCGCTTGAATTTCAAAGCGCCTTTTTAGGGTTTTGTTATGAGATCACTTTTAGCGAACGTTACTCTTTCGAGTGGAAATTCTTCAAATGTGTTTGAAATTTCAATTTAATATCTCGCTTCAAATTTTGATAGTTGCAGGAGATGTGGAGAGGCGAATAAGATGAAAGCGTAAAACAATTGAGCTAATTTTAAATTTGTGGTCACGAAATGAACTGTTTATGTCTTTTAAGTTTTGTTTGCTTCTTCTAATCTAATGAAACCTCGACACTAAGTGTTACTCGTGAAATGCACTCGACAATTTGAGTTTTTGTTATTTTTGACTTTTTCATTAAGCCAGCTTGAGGCATGCTGATCAATAATCATGTTTTCACTTTTCGAATAGAACTGACAAATGTCATGAGAAAGAAGTGAGCAAATTTATTTCTAGCTGTCGTCCATTCATTCACGGTCTTACAAAATTTGAATTTTGCGAAAACAAAGAAGCGATATTGATGCTATCCGGAATCATTAAAACTTTTTGTTAATTTATGCGTTGTTGATTAATTAGTTTGCAGCCTTGGTTAAGTTTATTTGCGTACAAGAACCGTAAGAATTGATGTATTTTGTGTCAGGCGCGTTTTATAACGCAATACTCCGTACTTCCAAGAATAAATCGATGCTTGTCATCAAGTAGAGCAATTTTTCGATCAATAAGTGCCGAATGCTTTCAAAAACTCATAAATTTTGTGCTTCAAAAATGTTACGTAAAGTCGTTCGTTTTAAAATGAATTATCACGGCAAAAAATGATTGATGGATGATTTTATATTCATAAATTTTGAATCTTTTTTTAATATTTTGTTGCCCATTCAATGGTCAACATTGAAGATTTTCCCTATCATATTTGTACCTTTGTTATTTAGATAATGCACTTGTATAAATAGACATTGCCAGAAGATAGAGTCAATATTCGAAGTTCTTCTGCTAGTAAGAGTAGTTCTCTGTGCGAGTTCTTAGATTGGTGTGCGCGCCTCATTCGTTGTTGCTGTAAGTCTGCTTCTCGATTTGCATGTTCAGCGATCGCTGTCCATTCAAAGTTCGTAATAGCGCGTAACAATTCCTATAAATTCAAATGGTAAATATACTTTAGATTTGGTGCTAGAGCGAAATTTTGCTTTTTTAAGATATCAACACATCGAACGATCAGAAGTTGAGGAGCGTGCGGCTTGAAAATAGGCTGATTGGTGAGCATTGAGTTTAAGCAAAGTGAATGTCGCCTTAATTTCCATTGAGCTTTGAAAATGCGTGTAGCGTATTTCCTTTAATTATATAAGTTCACGCAAATATTTAAATGATTGTTTTGTTTGATGTGGCGTGAAATCGAAGAGGACGACACAACGCGTGCAATCAGACCATATTAAATTAAGTGACCGCGATTTTTTCGCTTTCTTTAGTTTTAAATAAATTTGCTTGAACTATACTCAGGAAACGAAGAAGCAATAAATTTCTGAATAGACGATTAGCGCAGCTCAACATTTCTAAAACCATTCCATGCATCATCCGTTTTAATTTAAAAAAGGTAATGAAAAACAAAAATGTCATTGTTTTGTCACGAAAGGAAAACTATTTTGTGAAACAATTTCATCTTTGCAACATAACTGGAAATTGGTCGCAAATGGCTTTTTAGCAAATAACATTGATGAGCTAAAAATATCGCCCTAATGCGAACAAGTTAGATAAAAATTTTCTAAAGCTACACCATCGAAATAACTCACAACGAGACATTCATTTTGCTTAAATAATATTGTAATCAATTGGTGAATAAAATTGCAAACAATCGAAAATAAGTTTTCCATATTTGTTTTGTTTTTATTTGAAAGAACATTTAGTCGACAATTATTGAAGTTCTAAGTGAAGGCGTCAATTTTTGAACAATTTGTTGTTGTTGTTTTTTTATAAATTAAATATTTCAGATCATGGGTTTAGATTCAGCTGTTACTCTTTTGACCTATATAAAATTGAATTTTATAAAAGGTTTAATCTTCAATTTACATTTTTCGAGATTATTAATTGTATTTTACAATTTTTAACATTCAACATTTTCATCGTATTTATATAATTGTCGGTTTAACGAATGACTATACAAATCTTGTTGATATTATACCTCCTAAATTTGTACATTAAAAGCAACTTTGATTGTGCCTATCGCCTGGTAAGTGAGGGGAACATTCGACTTTTTAATAGCAAGTGTCATTTTGTGAAACGTGAATTAAATATGCTTTCTCCTGCTTCTGTTGGCTTAAATAAGAAATAATTTATATTTGATTACGTAATTTTTTTTAAGCGATGAGATATCGACATGATTCGATTTGATCTAATCATATTCACTATCATGATTGCACAGTTACATTTTTTGTGTACTGCTGCGGACAAAAAGTTAAATAATGTAAAACAAACTTCACTGAGAAGTTTTAACTTTTTTATGCCAATAGTAGTACACCTATAATATATTTTTATGCGATCATAGACAATATATAATTTCTGGTGGTAATATTGAGCAGAGAGCATCATTGTTGCCAATGCGGACTTAGATCTAATATTTATAGATAATATGGCATCTGGGAAATTAATGAGTTATATTAATTCATAGAATCGTTGTCAAGTAACATGTGATTATAACTACAGAATGTTCCCGAAGTAACAATGCATTTACTTATGATATACAATTATTTAAATAATAACTACCGAGTGTTTAACTCTGGTTGTATGAACTGGTATCTGATAATGATCGTTTAAATAAATGCGAGATGCTTTGCTTATCTGATTGTGCCTGATTGAAAGACTTATATATTGAGTGAAATTGAAGGGCCATTACCGAAACAAACTGTCGTTTCTACAAATTCAGAATGCCAGTAAACTCAATCTCGAATTGAATTACTGTCTTCTGCGCGAATCGATGACGGATCTCGACTGCAGTGATGTGTAATAAATAAAACTTAACAAAAATCTTCTTATATCTTCTCTTCTTCAATGTTTCCTTTCAGCATAAATCCTAAACTTTTCTGATTATTGAACGTCAAACGAATATATTGGCTATCGCTGTGATGCCGTTGGTGACTTGGATAAGTATATAGATGGTGAAAGCTGTTTGAAGAAGAGAAGGATTTGCTCAAAGGAACTTTAAATTTCCACTTTTGTCAAGTGTTCACATCAGGATCGGCGACCGATTCTAGAGTTTCCAGGGGTCTTGTAGGAGGATTTTGAAGATAGAGATACCGAGCGATTACAGACAAAATGAATGCCAAACCCAACAACAAGGCACTTCTCATATCTGCAAATATAAAGAATTCAAATAATCCGATAACAATGTTGTGCCAACTTAACGATCAATTCTAGCGCTGGAAGGCGGAAAAAGAAGATGGTTGGTTTCAGAGAGTACAAAATATTACTTTAGATATTTGTTAAATTAACAATGTATTAAGCGAACTCAACTTAATATATCAAAAGTTATATTTTTATCTAATTAACACTCCATGAAACTAACCATTGTCTGTCTTGCGAAGCTATACCAGAAAAAAATCAACTAAAAACTAAAATACAAGATGCAAATAAAAATTTAATAATAATAATAATTTAAGATGATTGATTTAATCTTTCATATTTTCTTCCGTTTTAAGAAGTGAATTAAATTTTATTTCT
Source organism: Dinothrombium tinctorium (assembly GCA_003675995.1). NCBI lineage: Eukaryota > Metazoa > Arthropoda > Arachnida > Trombidiformes > Trombidiidae > Dinothrombium > Dinothrombium tinctorium. The sequence goes on along the minus strand of NCKU01004321.1, from coordinate 5,861 downwards.
TTTTCAATGCTATGTAATTTAACGGAAAGGTTTTGCATGAGAAACCTGCCAACTTAATAAAAATAAAAGATACAAAATGACGCATTACTTACAGATCCCAGAAGTAAACGCAGAAATCGGTGGACTACATGGAAGATACTGATTGTTTCCGAGAGTATCAAAAACAATGACGTGTAATCGAGTAATGACGAAGAATGTCTGCAGAACATAATACCTGCCACGAATGTAATAACCAGGGAGCTGCGATTGAACCATTTTATTGAAAATGACAAGAGCATAAATGCCAATGCAAAAGGATATAGCACCTAAGACCATAATATATATGTGGGCGTTTTCAAAAGAAAACTGTAGCATAAAGATATGAGATTGAGATTACTTAACAATGTAATGGAAAAGTATAAGTAGAATTACCTGTCCAGCGACGTAAACACCAGTTTTACTGCAAACACCCATCACAAAATAAAGAAAACAAGGTGCCAGAAACAATTGGTAAATTGATGCTTTCATGAAGTAATAGAGTTTTCTAAAATAAAATTATATAATTATTATATCGTATAATATGAAAACTAATTTTAATTTAACCAACTTTGACATATGAGTTGTTGGACACCAGTGGCACAAAAAATAAAATGCTGGGCCTTTGAGTGGAATTTTCTTTCCTTCTAAAGCAGTTTTCAAGCGATCCTCGCCACCGAAATAACTAACGACCAGTTTATAAAACAAAACCAGAGACAAAGGCTGATAAAGTGTAGCCGTTGTGGTATTTACATCATGAGATCGGGGCATAAGGATGGTCAATAAAAAACATAACGATACAATCTAAACAAAAATTGCATTCTATTTTTTAAAAAATCATTTTTAGATTTATTTACAGGAAAGACTCCGAGTGCCGCAACTGTGTAACAATAAGCCTGTAATGGCCATTTCTTCCGGAGACTTATGGCTTCTTCGATGTATATGACAGTGATCGCAAGTGTAATACAACCGGACATTACTACCAACACAACGCCTAATCCTCCCATTTCTATGAAATTCACGTGAAAAAATAAATAAGATTGGAAGAACGTACCTTTTAACACTTCGGGTAATGTGGGTATATATTGCAGTTCAATGAGATCATTGCAGTTTAAGTTTCTGCCACTGCTAATTCCGTAAAAAGGAATTGTTGGTGGCATTTTTGTTTAACTTTCTTTCTTCTTTCTGTGCGACAAAACGATTTATAATTTTGCACACATTTTGCGAACGAAATCGACAAATTCAGAGAGTAAATAGGTTCAGTTTAACCATATCGTTCGATCGAATCCAATGATAAATCCAAATAAAAAAAAAAATGAACCAAAGTTATCAAAAGGTATCTGAAAAGAAAAAGAGTACATAGAAATCAATTATAAGTATTGATTTTAGATCGTTGAGATAAACGGACGGCTGATATGAATTGCTTAAAATAATTCATACATTATGCAGTTGCTATATATCGAACACAAGAGTCATTCGTTTGCGACCAATGTTCACACCAATCAGCAATATTACAGTTTAGCACAATAACGATCACAACGTTTAATAACTTCATTCGTTTCCGCTTTGCAAAAGAAAAAAGATTTTAATTTCGATGTAAAGTTCAGCGAAAAGAGATGAGAAAAGAAAGTGCAGTTTAAGCGAAATAAAATAACGAGAAGTGAACTGTTCGCAATGAATCGCGGATTTTGCTTTTCAAAGAAAGCAAAACGAAAGCATCGATTACCGTAACACAGATTGTGCACTTTGCAGATGAGTGTCGAACGCTCACAGAGTCGGTATCGAAAATGCTTCTCGAAAACACCACTCGCGAAATGAAATGCATTGCAATCGATAAAAAGGTAGGAAAAAGAGAAGCGAATGCATTATTCAATTGTTCAGTGCACGGAACAACCCTCCATCACTTTGCAGGGATCTTTACACTCTTCTTTCCCGAATGCATCGATTGCAGAGCTTCTGTCGATACAAGTGTCAACCACCGGTTAATCATTTCTCGCGTATTTTGTTTTCGTTTTTTTAAGCGAAAGCTTTTTCGCCGATTTTAACGCTAACTTTAAATTGCTTTTGCATTCGAAACGAGAAGTAATTCAGACGACGACCCCAACATTCGTCTCGAACACTGTGCTTCTCGCGTTTCGTTCGATGCGAAACGCGGAAACTGCGTTTGTATTGTTTTAAAGCATAGAAAGCGCAATGCTTTTATTCTGTCTGCGTTCGATTGCATTTATTTCGCTTTTCATTGTTTTTCGCTGAAAATGAAAATTGAGAAAGTTGTTCGAAAATCTTTATTTGAAAAGGGACCGCTTACAAATGACGAACTCGCAAGAGAACGAGAGGAAACTAAATGAGACGATGATCAATGAAAGTTTGTTTCATTATTTCACAGCTTTGTCTTAAATCTTAATTATGTTGTTATTACCGCAGTAAAATTTCACACTTCTGCTTAAAACAAACGCTGCTTTTTCAGCAACAAATCGAGATTCGATCGTTTAGTTTTTCAACCAAACAAAACTCGTAGAAACATGTTTTCACAAGTGATGCAACATTTTGTTTTCAACAAAAGTTGGCACAGTGTAAATTAATGAAATTTATTTCTACAATAATTGATGCATTGTCTGTTTATGATTTATATCCATCGAAAACCGGTCCGTTGTATGCACATGGATTTGCATCGAATTGAGTATTCGTTGCTCGCGAATTTAAAGCATCGGTCGCTGCAAAAGGATCGTGTCCGAACATAGAACATCCTTGCATTCCCAAAAGAGTTGATGGAGCAGAGAAAGCCTTCGCGCAGTAGCTCGTCGTAGGATCTGTAGGGTCCATAAACGCTGAAGGCGCCGAAGGTCCACTGTTCGCTCTTCGAGTGTGACATTCACTAGCAGAACCGTAGTAGCGGTAAAAGTCTGGCAGAGTGGATGCATCTTTGACTCCATTGCCAGCAGAAGGGTCGTGATGAGCTGCAGTGACTGTTGTGGGGTAACTACCATGACTATCAACGAATCTGGTCCACGCCGAAAGACCGCCAGTTGCGTTTGAGGTTGCCGCTAAATGAGTGTATTGCGAAGGATGATGAGAAGAATGATGCGATGAAGCAGTTGGAGCGGTAGGGGGAGCACCCAAACTTACAATATGATGCATATACGCTTCTATGTGACCATGTCCTGACGAGATTCCAGCAGTTGTTGGATCTAAACTGTATTTGCATTGGTTTGCAGGTCTGTGGTAATTACACTGACTTTGGGGATGGTTTTCGGTTATTAATGTCGAATTCATTCTGTTTCTGCTTTCTATTAAAGAGTCTTTGTTTATAGTGCTTCCTGAGGAAAGGTTGCATCTTGAGCTGTTAACTGGCGGATGAAACGGCGAACTCGGAGGAGTGGGTGGACTTTGACTTGTTTGATTGTAGTTCAATGAATTGGAAGTTCGAGCTGGGAAACTGTTGTATTGTCGAGTGTTGTTTGAGCCTTCTGAAACGTGATTATTTGGTACATTCAGCATTTGGCAATTGTCTTCATTAGAAGCGTTTGCTTTGATATTCGATTGCGTTACGCAATTGCTGGTTTCGTGATGTTGGTTTGAGAAGGGTGAAATAGTTGGAGCAGTGATTGACTTGATCGGTTTTCGCCTTCGAGGCTGATATTTGTAATCCGGATGTTGCTGTTTGTGTATTGCACGCAGTCTCTCAGCTTCTTCGATAAACGGTTTCTTCTCATCATCGCTCAACACCCTGAAAACAAGTGATTTTTAGTTGGGAAATCATAGCTGAAAGGCTTCTCTCAGAAATCGTCCCAATAAAACACTTTTAAGCATATTTTTTCACTTAATTCATTCAGTGATTGGGAGGAAGCCAATGCAATGTCGATGCCGCTTTTCATATCTTAAACTATTCGTTTCTCGAAACATTTTTAATCAAACTTTTTCAGAAAAGGCGAAATCGATTTATCCTTCAGAAAGTAAGCAAAACATTTCGCTATCAAGATCAAAATGCTAGGAATTGAATCTTTGCCATATTTTCTTGTATAATTGTTAATTAATAAAGCAGCTTATTATCAGTTACTGCCACAAAATTGATTATTAATTACTCATTATTAAATATTTGCTAATTGTTCTTAAACACTTTATTTTCTGGATTTAAAGTTATAATAAAATAGAGTTCAAACACATCAAACGACCTGGTGTATGCATTATGAAATTTACTTTATTCGAGCTTTAAAAATCATCAATTGAAGTTGTTTGTAAAATCAATTTTTTCAGCCCTGCGATAATATCAAATCTCACAATGCTGTCACATTTTTTAATTATACTTTCAATGCAAACATTAATTGATTCGCACAATCTTAATGCTAAAAAATTTTTTTCATTTAAAGCGTTAAAGAATGAAAATTTGAACAAAATTTTGCATTTTGATTTCAATGCTTTGTGAAATTAAATTTAAAAATTATTAATGAAATTAATCGTCCAAATCTGTTCTATGTTCACAAAAAATTTCAGATTAAACAGTGTAGATATCAAAAATGTAGAAGGCGTTGAATAATAGCTATGGCCATTCTTTTATCAAACGATTAAAAAATTTAATTCAATCGCATTTTTATGAATATCGAAGCAGTTCTGCTTATCACTATAAGTTGCACTTATTACTTCTTTTATTACGTATGCCAAAATGAAACACAAAAAACAAAAATAAAACGTTTAAGAGAAATTATTTTTAAAATAAATAAAAATAATGTGTCTTAAACGTTTTTACTTATTTTTGTATTTCATTTTGGCAAGCGTAATAGTAAAACTATAAAATTTTGATAAATGCCTCATTTTCTCCTCGCACTTAAATCGACAAGAGTATAGAGATGAAACTATTTTATTTTAATCTTTTATAATTAGGATAAACAATAATTGAAAATATTTAATAACTTGTATTTCATTTAAGCGTTAAAAAATGAATAAAAATTGAAAGAAAAAATCTTTCATAGAGTTTCAATGATAAAAATTACTCCTAACATAGTGTTCGTTATGCTAATATTTGAAGACAAAAGTAAATATTAGTTAAAAAACGATGCTAACAAGTTAGTTAGTTGAAAACAGTTTTGTGGTGGAATATTGCAAGTGTGAACTAACATTGCGTCCGAATAAAAAACTTGCTGACAAAACCTGTGTTAGTGAAAATTGCAATTTTTAATTTTAAAATGTTCAAAATGAGTTTGTAGAGCGATTTAATTTTATTTCAAATGCTTTTCTGATATCACGAAAGCTTAAACTGTAAGAATCGTAAAGAAATTTTGTTTCATTGTAAAACGGTTCGTTTTCCGATTATTTCTTCTTTTGTCAGAATTTCGAAATACTTTTTGAAATCAGTTTAGCAAATTTAATCAATGCAAGTGATAAGAGGAGCTTCTAAAAAGCCCGATTAAAAAAACCGAAAAATAAGAATTATCGACGAGTTTACGAATTATTTAAACTATTGCGGTTTTTACACGAAATATTTTTTTCGTCTGAATTAAATCCACCAAACGATTGCAGGTGATCAATGGAGATCGAATAAGAAAAATTTAATTTTTAGCACATCGCGAGCTGGAGGAAATTATTTGTTTAGTGCATCTAAATGTCGATTACAGAATTTGAAAGGTTCCATGTTTTTCTTGGAAAGAGTGATGCGAAAGAGAGTGAAGAAAAACAAGAACACGAAAGCTAATCAATCAAAGCAATAAACCATAAGTGCCGAGAATCTTCTTTTGCTGGATCTAGCACAACAGTTGTCGCTCGTGAAAAGCTTTGCGGTGTCTTTATTCTCGTCTCGTTTTCAATTACACCAACATTTTGACGTTTGCCAAAACTTGCGAATTTTGAAAAGG
>NCKU01004320.1:0-12571 GCA_003675995.1 Dinothrombium tinctorium | reverse complement strand
AATAATAAATTGAAAAGCGAGATTTTTGAAGTGAAGTGAGTTGTGAGAAAGTGAAAGAGGAAAACTGCAATTTGTGTTTCGCACTTTCTTCTATTTGCTCGGAAGGGTCGAACAGAACTAATATGCTTGCCCTTTCGTTTTTATTTTACCTCCTTTACTCGAATTAAAAAATTCTTATTATTATTGTGTAAATAACGTGTTTCGCATTTCACTTTTGTTGAGTAAATGTTTTACGAAAATTCTTGTACTGTACATTTTCGTAATTAAAGAAAGTTGAGAACACACGAATAAATCGACTTCTGAACATCATTTTTTCGATGATTATTAAACAATTCTATTCACACTTATCGAGTTTCAATTTTTAATCAAAAATGATTTTTGTTTTGATTTTCCTTTTTTTTTAACCAGCATCCTCGTTTGACTCTTCTGAATTGATTATCAAACGAAGCAAAAAGTTCTAACTTTAATCATCTCAAAGATATCAAAAACTATAAAAAGATTTTGTTTAGAATACCTTTGAACCATTTTCTTCACAGAGCGAAAAATCAAAAGTTTGATTCACTGATTTATAAAAAGCTTTTGCAAGTTCTGAAACGTAAAAAGCAGAAAAGAAAAACACAAAATCGCTATATTCATTTTAAATAAATCGTCTTCATAAACTTATAGATCCTTCCAGAGGGTTTTGCAATTTATCTCTATAAACCGCTAGATATTTTGTGTTAATAATCGCAAAATATTTTGGCAGGAGCTTAAGAATATATCAGTTGGTAGCTTCCAAAGTGCGCTTCAAAAAGGAAGTAATCTCAATCTGGACAACTAAAAATCTTCATTTCATCATCTAAGTACTTTAATTCAAATATTCATACGCTTCTTCAATTGTAAAATTCTCTTTTATCTCTTCACAAAGTTTCATAAGGCAAAAATTTAAGCATTTTCTACAACAAACAAGTATTTGGAAATTTTATTACAGTTAAGTTTCCTTAGCTAGAAAATTTACAGTCAAGAATCCCACAAATGTGTGTCAAACAAGTGAAAATCCTTTAAAAAAATCATTTCCACTCCCACCATTCCCAGAATCGCATATCATGTCATTAATTTTAAATTATAATTTCTTATTTAAATTATGTGAAGATTAAATTATTTATTTTCAAAATCAATTTAATTAAACTTTTTACAGTAAAACCTCCCCTAACGGACACCTCTCTTGAGCGGTCACCTCCACTAACGGACACTAAAATAAAATACCCTCCTAAGTTRMCTCAATTAAAGATACCCTCTCTACAACGGTCACCTCTTTATAACGGTCAGATTTTTTGGGCCCTTTGGTGTCCTTTGTAGAGAGGTTTTACTGTACTTTCAATTTTTCTGAGCAACGAACAAACTTTTTTGCGTTTAATTATCACTGATCATCACCATATATTATATGTTATAATACCAATCACCAACCCGTTCCTGTCACTGTGTCATTCAGAAACCATGCTTGTGGCAAAATATGGTAATTCATAACCATTACCAAACTATGCTCACTGCTATTTTTGTTTAACATAAACCATAGTCAGAAATGCATTTATTACGATAAAAATGACAACTCGCTTGATATTGTAAAAGTATTAATAAGTTAGTTAGATTAATAATACAAAATTATTGTCTCATAGTAAACGATGCGCAAAAGCAGCATTATTTTCGTAGATTATATCCGCAAAATTTATTTTCGATCTTTTCTTTCACAACAAGAGCAAACAGAGATTTTAACTTTCAAAAATTTTATCTTCACTCTTTGTTCGATTTTTTATTGAAAGGGAATCGCTTCAGAAAAGTGAGAAAGAAAAAACTTTTGCCTCGAGCTATGATTTTATTGCAAACAAAAAATTTAAACGCAGTTTGATCACAGCTAAAGCGAAAAAAGCCTTCATATTTCTTATTTATCTCGTGATAAATTTTAGAAAAGCGCACAAATGTATCATAATTTAAGCGATGACAATCATATTTTTAAATATATTTACAAAGAAATGCAGAAAAAAATTTATTTCGTGAGTTTCATCTCTGTGCTGCAATTTACAGTTAGTTTCAAGGCTCATTTTCTCGATTTTGAATCAAATTTTCAAACTCTTTAAAAAATCGATCAATTTCGTGCTGATTCAGTAAAACAAAAAATTAATTATCTTCAAAAGGTGATAAATTAAACTAAAAATTGCAAAGAAGTGTATGAAGTGGTGTAATCAAGAGACAAAAAATAGAAGGAGAAAAAGTAAATTGATTGCATTCGATGTCTAGACCCTGAATGCTTAAAATAACATTGACTCGGTGCTAAAGTTTTTTTGACAAAGTGAAGTGCATTATTTGGCAATAAATTTTGATAGAGTCGACAGAACTTTTTTTTCAAAATAAATTGTCATACATAATAAAAGAATGGGAGAAAAAAGCGAGGCTATTCTAAATCAGTTCGCGCAGTGGACAGCGATTAATTATATTTTATTTTAGCTGTTTTCACTCTACTTTCACTTGTACAGCGTGTATACGCAATGTTCGTATTGCGACTGAATGCGAAATTAAGAAGAATGACAAAAGAGCGAAGAGAAATGACGATCAAGAATGAACGAATGCACGCAATATTGTCGTTTGCGACGTGTGAAATAAATAAAAAGCAAATTGTAATTCTAAGCGAATTTTTGATTCAGACATTGCTTTCGAAAGCTCGCATTCTTTTGTGTGGATAGCGCTATTACCTAGTCTTCGCTGATCTTTTTACACAAAAATATGAAGAAAAAGAAACAAAGTTTCACAATGCAAATAGAAAATAACTTCAAATAAAAATTCAGTTTTTTTTCTACAGAGAAGCAATTAAAATAGTTTTTTCTTATCATCAGCATCCAAAATTATCAATTAGCAATTCATACACTTTCGGAAAAAATGTTTGTGCCAGCGGTAATTAATGGAGAGGCTCAAGCTGAGAGTGCATTTATCAATTTAAAGCAAATTTTGTTTTATAAATAAGCAGCATTAAAAGCGCTAAATGCGAAAAAAAATTTAACTTATCTTTGATGAATTCGAAAAGACAATGAGGTTGGATGAAAAGCTCAGAACTGTCGTCGTGTCGTGTCGATGATTGTCAGAACAAACGATGACATACGATGAATTTTAAGTGGAAGTCGCATAACGGCGTCAATTTAAAACTTGTTGAATTTGTTGCTTTGGGCATATGGTTCAATTTCAGTTTTTTTTGCGTAAACAAGTGCAGGATGAGGGTCATTGGGTTCAAATGAAGCACTTTTCTAAGGTCTGAAGAAGAATACAATGGTGTCCGAAACGTAACCTTTGCTTTTTAAGCAAAAAAGTTTGCCTTAATGAAAGTTTCTTATTTTACCAATCGCTTTTAAATGTGAAAATAAAGCACAAAAAACTCTTCAATTTACTGATCAACGTTCGAACAGCGAGAAAATAATATTCATAGCGGCAATACATTTTCTGAGGCAATAATGAATCTGTTGAATTAAGGTTGCTCACTACATTTCCAGAGTCAAAGTTAGAATAATGTTGAAGTGTTTATTTTTGCTTCCGACAATTTTAAAAATTATTTATTTGAGAATTCTTTCTAACATGTTTTTGTTCTTACACAAAAGCGACTTAACTTGTAATGAAATCGCCACGTGAAAAATTTTGAAACTTGTTGTGTCGAGTTGTTGATTGAAAATATTTATTAAATGACACAAATTATATAAAACTATGGATTCGCAAACAAAAAGTGAAAAGAGAGCTCGTTTACAATACGCAAATTAGTTCTTGAATATTTGTCGTTGAGAAGTTGAGAAGAGAGTGAAGTCGCCTTCAAAGCAGTGAGACAGTAAATGTCGGTGGATGAACGAGGGGTGACAAGGTGAGTGTCGTTCCTCTTCTTTCTCAGTAAGCTTCGGACTTCGACTTAAATAGTTTCTTTGAAAGGCAGGAGTTGACTAAACTTTGCATCGCAACAAAACTATTCTTCACTCACTTAAATACACATTTTGCTATTCATCTTCACTCGAATATACTGAAAACTGTTTATTTTGTGACGATCGGGCCCTTTCTTTACAATAATTTAGGTCCGATGAAGGCGCAACGGATTTTTCGAGTTAGATGAACACTTTCTTATTAACAAAACACGAGTACAAAATGCGTTTTAATGCCAGAAAAGTGTACGTCAGCGAAAGAGCCAAATACGCATTTTACATGAGTTTTTATACCCATGTTTTTGCTATCGCATTGACGATAGCCGATGTGTCGTTCTTCGCTGTGTTGCAAAGGGCGAAAGTCCAAAGATTTAACGCGCGATAATCTTTGTACGATAATAGTTGGTGATATTGCTTGCACTCTGGCGAGCGTACACGCCACAGTTTGAATAAAATTGATAACTGTGCTCGGTGTCGACTAAATGCAAATAGCGATATCAAATAAAAGAATAAAATAAAATATTTCGATTACCGAACTTGAGCTTAAACTGCAAAGAAACTTTAACGAGACGCTTAATTCTTGGCGTTGCTTTTCAGTTAAGCTTACGAACTTTTATTTTGAATCGCTTCTACTGCCGCAATTAGAAAAAAGTAAATTTTACTTTTGAAAGCGTATTTCACTGCTCTACAAAGCGTTCTAATTGATATCAAAATGCATATTTACATTAATAGCAGTAATGAGGTTTTGCATTGCGGTGAAGTATGCTTTCAGGAGTAAAATCTACTCTTTTATGATCACGGTAAAAAAGTAATAAAACGGGGACTTCAAATTTGATTAAAATTTGTTAGTGTTGTCTATTCTGTAAACGACTGGGTTTTTACGGGAGTGAAAAGTGGTGTAACGCGTGGTAGGGAAAGAAATTATGAAAATACATTCTTCGCTCCATTCGGCACGCATCGTTGCTAATTTTCAAATTTTTGAGCATTGAATATCACTACAAAAATTTAAAAATTATTAATTAAAAAATCAAGTTGTTTGAGTTTTATCATAATTGCAGAATAAAAGTTCAAAGTATTTTAGAGTTGATCAACATGAAAAACAAACCTTTCAGCATAAATTGAAAAGCGTAAAGTTCGCTTATAAATAAAATTTGAAATTGTGACAAGTTTATTAATATTGCAGTCGAGTCAAAGTTTTTGAATGTTTGTCAAAATTATGCATTTTTGTCTTGAAGTTTCTTGTAAATTGATTTTTTTTTTTAAAAATGAAACTATCGATCCGTAAATTTAATTTCAATTTTAGAAGTTTACTTTCGCAACAGTACAGTAAAGTAGAAAGTAAAATAATGAAAGAGAAAGCCGAAAGAAAGCAATTAAATTGATCGCCTGCGGTTCCTATGTGTATAACACGATACATGAATTAATTGAATTGAAAACTGTAAGAAACATGTCGAAATTGTCGAAAGAGACAGTGAAGAAAGAAAATGAAGTACAAAAGAATGTTCGCTAAAATTAAATTCGATCGGTAAGAACAAAATGCTTGATTACGAAAAAGTTTGACGATAGGATTTCGAAACAAATCATTTCGAATGTATTTTTTAGATTTTATTTTCGTTCATCTATTTTTTTGTGAAACATGTTCATTGGTTTAATTATTTGAATACGAGAAAACTGAAGTAAAATCGAGAAACTTTGGATTAACCATTGCCAAAATTATTTTAAACTGATATCAAGTAAAAAAGTCGACCTTTGAAAGTATCTGACGATAAGAATGAAATAGCTTTACAGCATAGAACATAAAATGACGATTGAGGAAATACTCATAAACCGCTTTTTGGTGGCGAAAAAAATATCATCAAGAACAAGTAGTTTCCGATTGGAGTTAAGTTAAGCCGTGCACCTAAATGCGAATAAGAATTGAAACGAAAAATTTCATCGATTTTTCGGTGACTAGACTCGCAACAAGACAATGTACCGAAGACAAAGCACGAGATTAATTTTTGAAAAATAATGGCTAAAAGAAGCTGACAAAGTATATTTTCCTCTTATAAAAATTGAATCACACTGTTTCTCTTGAGAGTTAGAGAAATTTAGTTCAATATTTTTAAAAGCGTTTTTTTGCCACAAAATATTAGAAAATTATGGATGAAGACGCTTTCATCTTTGTCAAACAATTTTCGCAAAGCACAAGTAAACGATTTTTGTGTCTCGATTCTTTTTTTTAAAGAAAGTAACTAGACTTCATAATGATATTAAATTAAATTTTCATAATTCAAACTTAGTTTTAATTTGATTATAAACTTATGTAAACGAAATAATCTCGTTAATGTTGAATTCGCAAAAATTTGCTAATTTAGTAAATGATTCAAAACGAAATGAAAGTAAATTATGCGTAAATCGAATAGTGGAAAATATGAAAAAAAAGAAACTCGAAAGCATTGATTTTCATTATAACGATAAGATTGAAGTTAGAGTACAGTCGTAAGATTTTTTAAGAAAAGACAGAACGCGAAAAAAAGAAAAAATCAGAGAGCAGTAAAAGAAGAATGAAGAGGAAAAATTTAGAGCCTAATAACAAGCAACGTTCACTATGTAAGACCATCGATGCGTTATAAGGTCTAATTTTACGCTATTCTTGCCACGAACACACTTGGTCTTTGCTTTCGCTTTGCTTTTCTTCTCCGCTATCATACTTTTTCCTCTTCTCTTTTGTTGTCCGCTAATGGCTTACGTTTGAAAACGTGATTATTTGTTCCTTATGGCGAATGTTTAGTTAATCCTATGAAAATAAACTGTTTGATCAAAGCATTTGCCCGCATTTTTTTTTTCTTCCTCCTCGTTGTCCTCTTCTCTCGCATCAATGTAAACAGCGAACTTCGAGCTCATTGAAAGTTAAATAGATTGCATCCTACGCGCGCTGTAATTTAATAGTAAAAGTAACACGCGAAAATTGAGCGGCGAACAGCAATGATGAGCTAAAGCTTTGTATGCTTCTTGTTTTACAACTACAACGACGACTTAGAAACTGGAACTAATTACTATAAATGACATTAAGTTTTTGGATTCATTATCTTTTTTGCTTCTGCGTTTTCTTCTTTTTCTTTATGCTAACTGCTCGTTATTCACTCTCTGCACATCGAACTGTGTTTATCAAAGCATCATCAGCGCATATTTTATCTAATTTTTTCTTTTACTCTTATTTCAATCACTTGCTTTACAAGCATTTTATGATCGTAATATTATTTTTGTATTATAAATGCTAAAATCATATCAAGAGATTAATGTTAATTTTTATTAATATTTTCGTTTTCGTTGCATTGCGATTTCATTGCAAATTACGCTTAATTCAATTAAAGGCAAAACAAAAAAATTGCTATGAAATATAATTTACAAAATTACAAATTATGAATAAATATTTATTAAAATTCACAATGATTGTGAATTTATTATATTATTCAATAATAATTTCTTTTATTTACTTTTAAATTTTAGAGTTGTTTGTAGACAATACCAAACATAATAACAAAAGGAAGCTTGCCTCCGAAAAGTTTTTTTAATTATGTGGATATTGGATACAAATAGAAACAAAATTTCTAAAATATACTTAAGTAAGTTATTGGTTAAGATCTTATTGCTTTTAAGTTGAATTTTTTAAATAAATCGATAAAATCAAACAATGATGACATTAGGTATGGATAATAATCGAAATAATGTTGAAAAGGTTGTCATTTGCGAGAATCGATAATTTCATAGAGAAGAGAAAGAACAATCGATAATAATCTATAGAATTATCGCATCGAGAAAGTATTTCTAGACATTGGTTAACCATTGACCAAGAACTACTTTTCATAAATAAACCGAAACTATTATTTAGGCTCAATTTTTGATTTGTTGCTCTTCTCAGAAAAATCATCATACATAAGCTATGGGCTATTTTAGCAATGTAAAAAATTAAAGTCAATTTAATAAATTTTCTTCAGTTCAAAACATGATTATTCGATATTGGTGATATTTAATTAATTAAATTGAAGCTTTATACGAAAATTTCTGCAAAATACATTCTGCGCTGCAGCAGTGAGGTTTGAAACAAGCAAAAAATTTTCTAATGGCATAGATCTAGTTAGATTTAATTAAAAAAGATTTTTTGAATAAATATGAATTATTATATGTTATATAAATTTTTTAATATTAAGCTTTGCAAAAATTGAATAGTGAATAATTTGGATTGAAAATACTTTTATGTTTTCGAAATATCTCATTAACTTCGTAATATTTCAAATTAATTCATGTTTAAATATAAGTTTTGGAAAAATTAATCAAAAAATTAAAAAAAAACAATCATTTGAACAACTAAAGTTATGAAAAAATGTTTTAGTGAATTCTAGTGAATCTATTCATTTTAAAATATCATCATAATCATAATCGATTTATCGATTTTTTTCATAGAGCAAATTCAAATTATAATTGAATTCGATCTGTAAACAATGTGTTTAACTTTTATTTATACAATTATTGAATATTTACAAATATTTACTTTATTTATAAATAGAGATGTTATAATTGTAATTACGCTAATTGAAGTAACGTAGTTTTAAGTAATTTACAAAAAATTACACTTGCTCAGTGTAATTTTACACCTTATGCGTAAATTTGCACTTAGCGTAAATAAATTTTTGTCAAAGTGTAAATTATACAAATTATCTTTGCAACAGGCGAACACAGAATTATACAATTAAGTATATTGTAAAAATGTTACTATGGATTCTATAATACAGCTTTTGATTCTCTGTAATAACAAACTTTTTTAAAGAAAAAATCTTCATCCGTCTATACTATAATCTGTCTTCTATATTTCTGTCGATCATTTTCTACGGATTAATGAGTTATGATAAGTGCAAAATTCAACTCGTTTGTTAAAATTGTTCTTAAAATATCCGAAAATCGGGTAATTTTGGAAGACCGGATTTTGAATTCCCTTGCTGTTCATCTGGAATTCATTGTTTTAATTTTTACTTAAATTTCTTTCTTCCTCATTATTTGTTTGGTTTTCAGACAAAATATCATTTGATTTTGTTGAGATTTTAGACCGAAAGTTGAGAGTTCAGAATGTATTTAGTGGATATCAGTGTTTTTCAAAAATTTGCGAACATTAATTTATTAAATAAATTCAATAAGAACACTTGTTTTCGAGTTTAAAAGGGCTTGTTTGCGAAAAATGTCCGCATTTTTGACCGCGTGAACTGATTTGTCTTTTTTGACGACTCTACTTATATTGCGAAAGTTATTGCCCCATTTTGCGAAATTTCAAAATTATCAAATTAAGTTGTCAAAAGTTATTAAAGAAAACATAGTGGACGTCTCGAAAGTTACACCCTGTACATGTTGAGAGAATATTTTAGTGAACAATTTTGAATTAATTTTTTATTTTTGGCAGAGTTCTCGTTGAATGATAATTATTCATCATGTTTAACCATCCAACCGTGTCTCTAACAAAGTATGTATTGTTATTACATAGGCCCTTTCTGAATAAATTCATTCAATTATTTAATCTCTTCATGATCTGTTTGTTTGAATAATTGGTCATTATAAAAGTTCAAAAATGTTTTAAATAAATTTTTCGACATCTGTTAAATTTTTAATAATTTTCCTTCTAATCCTTCGATCAATTTCTAAAATTATCATAAATTTTCTAAAAATTCACACGAATTCATGGAATTCATTAATATTTGATCACTGGGTATTTACGCTTTTGGTCCAATGAACTTTTTAACTTGACCATTTGAAATTTTGTAAAAAATTTTTATTCTCAAAATAATTTAAAATAATTGAGTTTAATTACAATTTATGTTAATTTAAACCGAAGAGGCATCTTTTCTAGACATTTATGAATTTTTCATTAAGGTGCTTTTACAAAGCAAAATTTGATTTTACGTAATTTAGTATTAAGGCTGCATTGTATTGAAATTTTTATTGTCGGATGGTCTAAAAGTGATGAAACAAGAGATGAAAATTTAAAACTCTTTTCGTAAGGTTAGGAAAATCGATTTAAAAGCATGTTTCACTCGAATTCTCATTTTCTTTGTCAAAAGACATTTAAGCAGAGGCAATGCAAAGAATTTTTTCAACCTTGTGCCATTAAAAAAAAAATGGAATAAATGTTCCGACATGATGTAAAGGAAGATTATAAGCGTGTTTTCTTATTTCTTTTCTTTTCTGTATTAATAATTCTCGTGTTCTTGATCTGCCTCTTTATATCTGTAATAGCATTTTTAACTTAATCTTTTTATAAAAATACAATTTTTCATTTAGAAACATTATAACTTGATAAGAATAGTTTTCTCGAATGAATTCATTCATAAATCACGCTACATTTCTTATTCAACGATATTAATCGCGTTTCGTCAACTTAGAGTATTTTATTTTAGTTCAACTTTCAATTAGCGTTGGTGATCATTTTATTGACTTTGGCCAAAATGGTTTATAAAAGATTAAAACTTAAGCAAAGCGTCCAAAAAGGTAAACATCGTCTCTTTTATTTTCTAAGATCAGATATCCAACTTAATATTGCAAAATGCGCGATTGATAAAACTTACATTTAAACTATTTATTGTGCATCTACTTCGATCGGCAACATTGCAACGGTTTATCATTGTTCAGTCTAATATATCTGAAGAGCTTCGTTCAAATTAATTGGCTGCTTTATCAGCGAAATACATTGAAAAACAGTTTTGAAGCGCAGAAATAGCCAATTAATTTGAATTAAGCTGTATATGTGTTATACATCAAAGTCTATTTTTCTTTTTCTAACTCTTATTTTGATATTGGTCAAAATGAAAATATTCGCAGAGTCAGGAAAAAAAAGTTTAGCAAGAATGCTATTAAAACTTAAATTCTAAGAAGAATAATTTTGGTCGCATCTTTTTAAATTAGACGAAAAAATCTTTACTCAATGTGAAGATATAAAAATAAATTTTTCGCCTTTGTTTTAAATGCAAATTATTTGCATTATTTAAATGCATATTAAATGCAAGTTTTTAGATTTTCTTTTGTGCGAAAAAAATTCGCAATCAAAATTAAACTCGTTAATTAAGCGATAAATAGGCGCTTATTCAAGAATGCTGTGCTTGAAAAAAAAACTCTCGAGTTGAAGCTGCGTAATAAATGTCACGAAATGCAGCATTCAGTTTACTCGTCGCTTTATGAGCAGATTAAACGCTTTTCAAACTTAAGTTGACGTAAATATGGCCAAGATTTACTTAACGTTAGTTATTTATTTTAGCAAATCTCGGCAAACACAAATAGAAAATGTGTAAGATGAAAAATTCGAGTCGCTGCTTTTTTATGTGATCGCAGCATAATTTCACTACCTTACACGAATAAACATTCAACGTACACTAAGTATATACACAAGCTATAAGTGATGTATATGCATTGCATTTTTTATTTTCGCGTCTACTTTTATAGCCAAAATTGACGCATAAAATAGCGAATTCATGAAGAGATAAAAGATGTAAGCGGAGTAAAACAAGAAGCGTGCACACACTTCTCATCACTCGGAGCTTTATTTTTGAACTTCTCTTATTTGCTCTCATTTCTTCTTCTTCTTCTCTCTCTCTCTCTCTCTTTCACTTTCGTGTTCATCGCTCTTTATTTCGCTTTTCTTTTATTCTCACTGCTATTGCTTATTTATACGTTTCTTGTTAGAAAATTATAAAAAGCGGCTTTTTCGACGATTTTGCCTCCATTACTTTTTCACGAAAGCAAAAATGCAAACAATGAGATACTTGAAAAGAATTCAATGCAAATTCACAAAAATCGATTATTTTGCATGAAAAGCAAAAGTGGGTAAAAAATATCGAACTAAACGACAAAAGTCAAGAGTGAATGATTCGAAAAGTGTAAAGTGAGAGGAAAAACTCGCATTTGATTATCTTTAAAATGGTATCAAAATGCGAAATCACTCTTTGATTTCAATTGCCTCTCTTATCGTGGCTCAATTCAAAATTATGTTTTGGATTTTTTTCTCATTTTATTCAGCTTAAAAGTAAATAGTGAAACTGAAATTTATTTTTTCAATTTTATTGCAAGTACTTTAAAATGTGTAATAAACTCGCTTTCATTCAAATTTCATCATGTTATCGCATCTCCCGCTAATATACTTTAAGTACTCTCTTCTCTCCTTTTTACTCTTGAATAAATGTCATTAAAATATTTGCCAAGTAAAATTAAATTCGATTACCTTTTTCTCCAGAACTTTTATTTTTATTTTTCATTTAAAGTCTACACAAAGTTCGTAAGAACAAAACTTTTATGATTCAAGAAAGTTTTTGATATTTTTTAGCAATAAGTTTAAAATTCAAGTGAGATAGTGGACGAGAAAGTTTTTTTGAGTTATAAAAAAGTTGAAGATAGATAACAATTATTAACCTAAATTGAAGTAAACTTTTGATATAAATTTTTATGACAAAATTTAATCATATGAACAAATAAAGACAGCGAAAAGCGCACTCTAAGCAATTCACTAAGCTTAACGCAAGTCGTGCATTATTTCAACTTATTTCGATGGTAATATTCTAATTCAACATTACAATAAATGTGTAAACAAGATAAGAATAGAACTCACTTACATTTTTATCTGTTTTGAT
>NCKU01004319.1:0-12573 GCA_003675995.1 Dinothrombium tinctorium | reverse complement strand
TTGTTTTCTTCTATTTAAAAAAACTGCATTAACAAGTTTTTTCGTCTTCCTCTTTTCACCTGCGAATTTAATGCATCCTTTTTCCGGCATTCAACCAAAAAAAAAATATTTTCTTTACGCATTTATTATAAAAATTATAATCAATTAATTAATTACTTTTAAACAGTTTTTTTTTTGACATTTGATTTAAATAGAAACATAGTTTAAAGAAACATGATTATGCGATGAAGCGATTTTACATCCCGCTTAAGCTCTTAAATTAGATTTATAAAATTTAATTTTTTTGACATTTTAAAAATGATATCAATGTCAACATTGAAATCACTTTATTGAGTTTTTTTTTTTGAGTATACAATTTTCTAAAAAAAAACCCAACGACTATCTTTGGCAACAAGTGTAACAAAAAGAAAAAATGTATAAGTTCTCAAAAAATTGAAGTCACACATTTGCGAAAAAAAAAATTAAAATTCGTCTTTTAGCTTATCCTTTAATTCACCTAAATTTTTTTCCATACTCTTCACTAAATTTATTGCATTCAAAATTGTTTTACGCCATTTGGCGACCAGCGCTTCGGGCGACGCGTCCGAAGCGTTTTCTAATGACTTATGGAGGATTGTATCAAATTCTCGCGCAGCAGACTCCAGCTGCAATAGGCGAGTGTAGAGAAGAACGTTTAAAAGTAGAAGCATCAATAGAATAATTAAAATTATTTTTAAAAGGAATGTTTCTTCCGCGTTTTCTTCATTGTTTACGATTGAAGAAGCCGTCGGGAGCAGAGACACCGAACCAGCGGAGTCTTTCGAATGCTCTTCGAGCAGAGGCGTTTTTCTATGTACAACTAGTGGCGGACTTGGATTACCAACGTTCAAATCGTTCGACGACTTGTCGCTGGACGAGATATTTTCGTAATTAGATTTTTCTTGAGACCATTTTTGCAGCGCTTTCACAAAGTGTTGACAATAGCTATTCACGCCTTCGATCGCGTTCTTCTCGACCAACGATTTCATGAAACCCATTCCCCACAAAGATTTTTTATGTAAGATGTGAGCGTGTACCTTGATGTGGCATTCGTTTTCGGTGCCGCCGCGAGTTATACACCAAACGCAACGAACAGAGAAAGTGTCACTGTAAGGAACGCCTGAACTGACCGCTTCCGAACGAATTGTATACACGTCGCTTTCCGGAGAGGCGTACAGCAGGTACTGAGTTTCGATTGTAGAAACGTATTTGGCCAAAGCGTGATTGACGAATACCGAATAACTCAACGAACGCATCTTCACGATTTTGCCGTCGTTTTCTTCGATGTCTTTCCATTCACTTAGCGATAGATTCTCGGTTTTACGCTCTTCTAGCAAACGTCGAAAGAATGCAGAATCGTTGAACGCCAATTGGAAGACAGTGTTCGCACTCAAATTGAACCTGTGGTCGACAACCAGCAAACCCTCGTGTGTCGGACACACGCAAGAGAGCAAAGATAGCTGATGACTTCGCATCAATCCGGCGCTCAGTGGCTGCTCGCCGGACGCCCGCAAGTCATCGCTCGACGAGCTGAGATCGGTGCCGCTCTCTCCATTCACGGTTCGCTCCTCTTGTCGGTCGATTGCCTCGCTTTTGTCGAACACTTCGCAATTCGAACCCGACTCATCCTTCTCGTCGGGCATTGCTTCGCGACCGATTCGTGCGAATAGCGTCGCGTCTATTTTCACGCCGCTTCTGTTCTTCGCTTTTATTCTCACAGCGTTTGCACCCCTTTTCACCCCTTTCTGAAGAAAACTTTTTTTTCTCAAACTTTGTACTTTTCGATCGTTCGCTTGCTTCTCGAAAACGCGCACTTTTTTGCTCGCTTCGCTTTATTTCATTTTGATCTATTCACTCTTTTAATACGCGTGCAATAATCTAAATATTGACGCGAAGTAACAATTCGTTTTTATCGAAAACGGTAACCAAAGTGAAAGCGTAGATAATTTTGTTTGTCGTTGTACAAATTTACATAACTCGCGTGATCATTTGCGAGCTGATTAATGTTCGCTATTTGTATAATTTGAATGTGCTGTGTTTCGGATGCAATCCTTACTGATCAATTAACTTTTTTTTTTAAATTGAGAAAAACAGAAAACAGAAAGTTAATGTTAGCTGCATAGAAACAAAATTAAATTAGAAAGTGGAATAAATTTTTATTCAGCGTTATAAATAATAAATTAGAAAAGAAATGTTCTACGCTTAAATTAGAAATATTTTGCATTTCATGCAATTTATTCAGTTAAACAAGTGGCCAAAAAAAGCAAAATTTAATTTTAAATGCAAATAAAGTGAAAATATTTTTTTTTAGATTTTGTTGAACTTATAAATTGTATAAAAAAAAATCGAGCCAGACCATCAAACGAAATATATTAAAATAAGAGCGCACTCTTGAAGTATAATAAAAGGAAGTGGACGAAAAAATATTTTTAGTGAAAATATTGAACAGTTTCAATGTGTTTGTGTTTGTGTTTGTGTTGCTGGTGCATAGCAGTTGCGCTGTATGCTTATTTCGCTAAACACGGACTCTATAATGGGCTTACAAATCGATAAAACTCATCATATGTGTCGGAGCAGCCGCCGAAAATAATGTCCATTTACACGATTTCATTAAAAATTTTTTACACGGTGAAGCTTTTATTTTCATGACTTAGCTGTTTCGTTTCGCGAAAAACCATTTGCATATGATTTGCAATTAAAACTCGAAACTCTTTTCTACTCTCATTCATCTCGTTTGCATCCTCGCTTTTGCGTCGATTCGGCGAATATTTATTCGCGAATAAGTTCTGCGAATATAACAAATACTCGAAACTATTCGAAAGATTCATTCTTCTTCTTCTTCTTCTTCTTCGCCTTTCAATCGAATTTAAAAGCAAAAGTTCGACAATCAATTTTGTTTGTTAAATGCCAAAGAAGATATTCGTGAGAGGAAAATCGCACGTTTCATTGAAATGGGATGTTTAACGTCGAAGCCAAGAACCGAAACGGTTGCGAACGAAGAAAAGTGCTACTCGTGGTAAGTCGCTCGAATTGCATTCATGAATAATTGATTTACACAACATTAATTTAAATTTTTTCATCTTATTTTTATTTGCATCGACTATTTAATCATTTGAATTAAAAAAAATTTCAAACACTTCAGCAAATTTAATTAACGCGTTAAGTTAGAACAATGAATGCAGCAATTGATTCGAGTTTAACGATTCGTTTAGATTTGCATTTATTTAAAATTTTTAGTTTTATTAAAAATAATAATTTAGTCATTTAGCTACAATGTAATTTATTAATGTTCATTCTCGTGTGTGACTTTCGCGCACTGTTGATTTAATTTTTGCACAAACTCTTTTTAATATATTTACCCTCACGTTGATAAATAATAAAATGTTTACACTTTTCTAGATAATTGAATCGAGTTGTAAAATTAATAATTTCTTCTCGTGTTTGTTTTATTTATTGATGACATTTTCGCTTGCCTCGATAAAAAAACTAAAATTAAATCTCAATCTCAAATGCGTTTCGAGCTCAGATAAGCCGATGCATTTGATTTGTTGAAAACGCAATCGATCGAAAGCTTTTGCGATTAAACGAAATGCTTTTGACTTTCTAATTGTTGTTTAATGTTTCTCTTACATCGGAATTATTGATTTGTTTAATTAATTTTCTCACTAATTAACTCGATGTCAGCCATAGTAAGCATTGTACGAAATTTTTATTTAGCGAGACAAATTCGCGAAAACGACCGAGAAAGAATTCGCTGCGCAAAAAAAAAGTAAAGAAAATAAAATTTTGTGAGCAAAAATGAAATTTATGAGAGCAATAAGTACTAAGATGATTATTATATGAGAATATGCAGATCGATATTAAGCATTATTTCGCTACGCGTAAAATCTAATTTCGATTTTACATTGTTTGCATTGCCGAAACTTTTCGACAATCAAACACTTTATCAATATGCAATTTCCGCGGCTCACTACTGTAACACACTATTGAAATGTACTTAGAGACTTCGGCGTTATTTCTCATATTCATAATGCTTGAAGTGGAAAACTTTTTTTCAAGTGAATAAATTTTTTTCTCCTTCTCTCTTCTGGTAACTGCTTAAAGTGAACTTCTTCTCATTGTTTCAGCTACTCTCTTCGGCGAATGTTCGCGTAGAAATGAAAACTTTTCGCTTAAATTATTATTCACTGTTAGTAAAAAAACACTCTGCAAGCTAAAAATAAGCGACAAAGAATGTGATGAGGTAAAATAAGCAGAAACGACGTTATTGTGTTGTTTGTTTGACGGCTTGTTTTTATAACTAAACTAATATTGTGTTTATGAAAAAAAAAATCGATGAATAAACCGAAGTAAGAATTTGACTTAGGAAATGCTCCATGCTTTACATAAAACAATTTTGCGCTTGTACACTCTGTTCAATTAAAACGAAAGCATTTCTCTATGCTTGTGCATTATTTTTAAATGAACAGAGTGTACTTTCAAACGGGTACTTTTACACTTTAAATTCAACTTTTAAATTCATAATAAAAAAAAAATGCAGTTCATAAGCTTCATATAATTCTGAGGAGAATCCTTAAGAATTTGCTAATTGACATTATTTGGCGCAACTTTTGTGATTTTGGTGATTTGGTGCTACATTGTCGAATTGGGTGATTTTTGGTGACAAAATTTTAATGGAAAAACATTAACTACAATAAAGATGAAAGCGTTTCAAAAAAATTTTGGTGTAGCACTAAAATCCATGGCCCTCTTCATAATTTTCGTAAGCAAAAAGTGTTATAAAATCAAAATTTTGTGTTTAAAAATTATCATCATGTGCTTACATCATACATCGTCTCCTCCATTGAATTAGTTTTACTTTTTGATCGCTACAAGTAAACATGAATGAATCGAAAGTTTTAAAGTCGCTTCTCAAATATTTGACTTTATCCTCTAGTGAACAGAGAGAAACTACAATATCAACATTGATTTCGTATGAAATTAATGATTAGGGCCATAAATTATTGTGCTGAGAAGCACTACCAAAATTTTTTTCGTGAATGGTTTTGAAAATTGGTGCAAAATTTTGTGACTTGCATTTTAGCTACAATAACCATTCACAACAATCATAATGCGAATAGTTACGCTTGTAAATCTTCGTACTTCGCTTTTTGCAACTGTAGCAAAGCATGACCAATTCGGCTATCGCATTGGCGATAGCCAATTATTGTGCAGAAAAACACAACTCAATGCACACAAAGCCTTTCGCCAAACACTCTCGCGTGATCGCAACTTTAATCCTCGCTTCGCTTTGAACGGCCACATGCCTCACATTAGCGTCAAAATATTTTGCAAAATTTATTAATGAAAATTGAAATCTTCTAAAGATTCAATAAAAAGCGCAGAGTATTTCCCACTTAGAAGCGAAAATTCTTTGCTTTACGATTCAAATTTTGTTAAAACTTTGCATATGCTCTATTCTATGTACAATAGTTTTATGATATTCATTTTCGCATTAGTGAAAAGATACATTGGAAACGAAAAAATTGCTAAAAGTGGCGTATAGGTGGACCAAAAGTCTTAAAACACTAACGACAATTTAGAAAATGTTATTTTGATGCTATGTACAAAATTTCATAAAAATATGTTTTAAAAGCGCTAAGAAAATTACGTTCGCGTGATTTCGCAATGCGCATTTAATTTTCACTAGGTGTCCGTTTTGATAAAAAACTTCGATTTTTGGTTATTTGATGCGCATGGTTAAGATAAACAAAATGGACATAAAAATGAAACTCTATTTTTATTTTTTATAGGTTAAATTCATAAAAAATCGATTTTCTCGCGGAAAACGAGGTTTTTTGAAAATTTGACAGTAGTTCATAAGACAGAGTCTAAAATGAAGTCCGCTTCAAGCTTTTTTAAATGAAATAAAAATTTTTAATTTCCGCAACAATTTGTAAAAATCAAATTTTCTTCAACGACGATCACCACAATTTTTTTTTTATTGTCCTATAAATTTAAAGTAACTTCGAAACAAAAATTTAAATAAAAGTGAAGGTAGAGCCAAAGAAACAGTGGCCCATCATGCAGCGCGTGGATCACAATCGCTGCATGAGAATCCAGGCCCGAAGGGCAAGGGTTCGAATCCAGAATCCTTCAAAGAAAAATTTTTGCACTCATGAAAATCAAAAATTTGAAACACCGGAAAAAAATTTGTCCTTTCTGGATTTGAACTTACGCGGCTGAGATATGCTTTGCTCGACGCTCACACCACTCAGCCACTGTGGTCGGCTCAAAAGCGAGTGTTGGAAAATTCTATTTAAATTCAATATCTTAGCTTAAGTTAAGATTAAATTTAATTAAAAGTTTCCAACACTCGCTTTCGAGTCGACCATAGTGGCTGAGTGGTGTGAGCGTCGAGCAAAGCACACCTCAGCCGCGTGGGTTCGAATCCTGAAAGGAGAGCAAAATATTTTTTGTCAGTGTTTCAAATTTTTGATTTTCATGAGTGCAAAAATTTTTATTTTATTTGAAGAATCCCAGGTTCGAACCCTCGCCCTTCGGGCTCGGATTCTCACCTAGCGATACGCACATTCCGCACTTTGCATAATGCGCCACTGTTCCTTTCTCGCTAGCTTGAGTGTTTTAAACTTCTATTTAAATTTAATATCTTTAACTCTTAAATAATTCAACTTTTAAAATGCATTTTATTAGATTTATACAGTTTTGATTTGAATTTTTCAGAATTTGTTATTTAACATGATTTGATGCAATTTTTTTTGCGATTTTTGTTATTTTGTGCTACATTTTCAAATTTGTTGATTTTCGATGACAAAATTTTAAGAAAAACATTTATTAAGTCATCGATACCAATACGAACTATAAAAAAAATAAGAATTTTGGTGCAATATCAAAATCCACGGACCCAATGGTTACCTTAAAAAAAGCTTCGCTTGATTGCTTAGTATTATATTAATGAAAATTTGTAAAACGTTTGATTTCGACAGATCAAAAGCGCTACGTACGATTCGTTTTTATCCAATTCACTACCCTCGCGAAAAAGTAAATTTTTAATTTTGGCGAAAATATTCTAAAAATAAATAAAAAAATAAATAAAATGCACATAAGCATGAGAACTTGTGTAACTCAGCGCTAAAACGCCAGATATTAAAAGAAAATATCGAAGTTTATGCATTCAACTCACGCTTATGCATTTTCTTATTCTTTCAAGTCGATAAAATTTTTAAAAAATTTTTAATATAAAACAGTCTTACGTTGTTACGAAGCAAAGATGTTATTATTTTTAAATTTTCAAAAAACTTGAACATTTTTTTTCTCAATTTTATTTAAATAATTGAGCTTGCATAAATAATGCATCTTTTACTTTAGCCATTAGTTTAAAATCTGCAGCTCAAATAAGTGAAGTGATCGTTAGAAAGTCTGCTGTTTGAATGTAAAAATTTTGCTAAAAGCTTTATCGACTTTGAAAAATTAAGAAAATCCATTAGCAAGAGTTAAGCTCAACCTTTAAAATTAAGTGTGTCACGCTCGGCTACAGAAGCTCTAATGCGTTTTGTCTATATCAGCATTTTATTTATATTTTCATTTTTATTTTTAAAAATAAATTTTTCTCGCGACTGTATTGATTTAGGCGAAAGCTTTTGAGCTTTCGAAATCCAATTATTTACCAAAATTTCATCAATTTTGGCGAATCTTCTTTAGAAAATTTTTTCTTGTCAGAAAGTTTAAAATGATAAAAGTTTCGAACGAGTTTTCCACTCGAACCACTGTTCTTAAACGCAGGTCGAATCGTGAAAACGTGGACTTGAAAAATTTTATAATCGAAAACGAAATTGGCGCTACAATAATTAAGAAGCCGAATTCAATCAATGGAGAGCAATTCATCGTGCAAAATTGCCAAAATTCAAACATTTTCGTATTCGATCATATCAGCGCAGTCACTGTAGACGAATGCACAGATTGCACGTTCTTTTTCGGTCCAACCAAAGGCAGGTGAGTTTTTCTTAACTCAAAAGTAAGAATCGCTCATCCGTCTCGCATCATGCGCTCGTCTTCCACTTTGAACTCGCTTTCAGCATCGTTCTTCGCAATTGTGTCGATTGCCGAGTAATGTGCGCCAGTCAACAGTTTCGTACGCGAGATTGTAGATGTTTGCAAGTATTTTTGTATTGCATGACGATGCCGACAATTGAATCAACGTACGATATAAAATTCGCTTGCTTCGCGTTCTTTTATCACGAATTAAATGGTAAGAGTTGAACGCCGCATAAGCGATGCATTTCATTGCACGAGACTCATTTTCGAATAGAACAATTCAAAGAAGCCGGACTCAGTGTGTTCAACAACCACTGGTACCGAATATTCGATTTCAATCAAAGCGAAGACGAGATGCATTGGAGCTTGTTCACCGTCGATGTCCGCCCCGAAGATTACTTTCCGAATTTAACGAGCGTCGACGAAATGGAAATTTCAATGGACTCGGTTGTCAGTGTTGTGCCAAAAACATTGGGCTCAAAGTTAGACAAAAATGATCAAACTTGCCTGGTCATATTCTTCTCAGATGGCAATCGGGAGAAAAGAGCGAAAGCTTTCATCAAGGAAATGGAGCACAAAAGTGTAAGCTTAATGCCTTAATTCAATCAACTCATTACCATTTACGCTCGATTTAAATTTTTAATTTCGAATTAATTTAATTCGCGTGCAGTGTTCACTGGTAAGAACTAAAGAATTCTCAATGAAAGAGCACGAAGCGCAAAACGTGTTTGGTACAGATTCGTACAACAGCGTTATCATTCGCGGACCGGTGATAGCGCTCGAGTATAGCGGTGCACTAGCGAGTAAAAAGTGTAGCGACGTTGCGAAATCGATCGCGCTCGAAACTGGCTCTACAGGCTTGGTTTACGTGAGCACTAATCCAAACACCGTATTAAGACAAGTGCAACTAATTTTTGGTGCTGCTAATGCTTAATACACCGGAAGATTTAGCGACGTGCGAGCGAAAATACCGTCCAACGAAGCGAAACAAATGCTGTCTTTGCTTCGCCACTCTGCTTTTTTTTTCAATTAATTTGTGCTTAGAAAAAAAGGAATTAAAAAAATGTCCCTCGTTTCATGATCAATCACATGAAGAGACGACGTTGGTGGTTTTCATCACATCGAGTCGTGTCTAGTCATCAATTACAATGCCTCATAAATACTCAATGAATGCTAAGAACTTTTTTTTTTTTACTTCGTTCGACACTGTCTGAAAAGAAACATTGAATGATAATCAAATTCTCGAAAAAATAAATGATAGCAACAAAAATTGCCAATTATTTTTAAATTCAGTTTCCATTACCAAATTAATAAATATTAAATCATTTAATAAATTAGAGTTACTTCAAAAGTAACCGCATTGACATTTACTAAAATATAGACAAAAAGCAGGCCTTTGTCAATAATTCATTGAAGCATTTCCAGCAAAAGAGAAGAGAGTTGACGAAGAGGATTCTCTTTTGTTGGATAATTTAACTAATTTAGCAAATTGTTCATTTTCATTAATTGAAAAGAACAGTTACTTATTTCTGTTTAGCCCTACGAAAAATGAACTGTCACTTGACGAATAGCTGAGTTCAAAAGTTAATTCATAATGTAATTTGTAATAAAATTCAAAAAAGTGAAAATTTTGAAAAAAAAGAACTTTACATAATAAAGACTAGATTACAATTATTTGACACCTAATGAGTACGTGATGATGTTTTCGTTTTTTGTATTTTGATTTCTATTCATCAACTTTACACCCACTATCCGCATAATTGATTTTAACGTCTTCAACTTCAATATTCTCATCTTCGACTTCAATGCATTCATCTTCGTCTAACTCTTCTTCATCGATATCATCATCTACTTTTTTACACGCTTCATTACCTTCCTCTTCATCTTCCTCCTCATCTTCTTCTTCCATCCATTTTCTAGCCAATTTAACAGCTTGAAATTCGTTATAATGGGCTTTTCGTTTCATTTCGAATTCGCGCTTCTTTTTTAATTCTTCTTCGGTCAAACCTTCTTCGTCGTCATCGTCGTCTTGATCGTCGCTCGGAATCAATATTTTCGGCGTTTGATTCGCTGCGTCCGAAAGCGAACTGATTATTTTGGATGCTGTAGCACCTGCTTCAATATCAGAGTCATTATCTTTATAGTACGAATACGGCGTTTTCGGTTCTTCAATCTTCATTAAACCGTAATCTTTGTCCGGCGGATGTAACGTTTGAAGAATGTTCATTTCGTCCCATTTTATGTCTGCTCTGTAAATGAACAAAAGCACACAGTAAATGATTTGTAATTGTAAAAACAGATGTAAAAAAGGTGATGAAATAAATGATGGCAATAGAAGGAATGTGCAATTATTGTGTAGGAGTTCTCGCCATTAAAGTGCATTTGATCGAAATTGCTTTTATTAGAAAACGAGAGAGCAATTTGATTGCAATAAAAACTCTGAAATCAATATTTAAAGTGAGTGCTTAAAGTGTTAGAAAAAAAATTAAAATTTCTTGCGAAAGACGTGTTCAATCGTTTTTTTTTCGAAAAAGTTGGTAAAACGAAAGTTTAATTGCTTCTTCATTTCGATTTGATGAGCAATTAATGGCGAGAAGAAAGCGCGCATTTTTTAGAATGGAAAAGAGAAGATGAAAGAGCAAACGATGAAAAGCGAAAAGGTGAAACGAAATGCAACGTTTAACGAGACATGCGGTAAAGGAGAAACGAACTGCGATTTTTGATGCACTTCGTGTTGATCAAAGCTCGAACTCGTCTTCAATATGCCTTTTGCGGGCTTTTTCTGCAAATTCTCCATTATTTACTGAAAAACGCTTTGCTTTGAACCACCGACGAACGGCGAACGGATGGACGCGTTTTCAATTTCAAGAGCACAGCGATCGCTATTCGCACACAAACGAAACGATGTTTTCGTGTTTTGCTTTCGCCTCAATTTTCAAAAATAAATTCCAATTTTTTGCGATTTCCACTTTTTCATCATTTTCTCGCGTTCACTGCGCACGCGTTTTTCGCCATGCTTCATCAGCCGCCGTGTTCGCGAAACACGGCGCCACGAGTTTTGCGAAACGCGCTGTGCGGTCTCGGGTTCGAATCCCGGCCGTCGTCGAGTCTACTTTTACGGACACTCGCATTTAAAAACTGTTTTAAACGGTGAATGTTAAACACCGCGTCATTTTTTTCACTTTCACTTTCATATTTTCGACAAAAAAAGATTTTTAAGCTTAAATCATTGGCGATTTGCGATTATTTCGAGTTTCAAAATTTTTACGATTTAAAAAGCAAACTAGAACTTTGAATTGCTGCTTATACAGTTTCAATGCTCAATAAGTGGTACTTACATTAGTACACCCATTCGGATATTTTCTCATACGTAAATCAATCGGAAAATTAAATTTCATATTCTTGATAAGAAGATTTCGTTCATGTTATCAACAATGTCAAAGTTTTTTTGTTTTGTTTATAAGCTTCGAACATTTGATCAAAATTATTTTTACAAACTAGCGGGTAAATGAAAAGGAAATAAAGATAAAAAATATTCAATATTTTGGAGGAAGTCAATGATAAAGCAAAGCGCATCACTCACAAATTTTAATGCCTCAACTTGTCAATTTCCTGAGAATGACAATGAATTTTCATGCTTAAAAAAACAAATTTTAACGCGTTTCTAATTTATTTCATGTCTCAGCGATGTTCAAACTGTTCTTTCTCACTTTCTGTGCAAATTTTTTCGCGTTTGTCTGTGTAAATGGCGATGAGTGTGGTACGCCTGGAAATTCGCGATTTTCGTACGTGGAACAATTCGTCGAACGTAAACAATTCAAGTTTTTAGAAAGTTCTAAAGTGAAATACAAATGCTTCGATTATGAGAATCACACAATCATCAGTTTAAACGAGCGAATTTGTTTAAATGGAACTTGGAGCGGATCGATTCCTTTATGCGGTTAGTTTTGATAAAATTTGTTAAAAATTAAAAATGATTCTTAAGAGAAAAATCAGCTTCATGTAATTTAAATTTAAATAAGCTGTTAAAAATAAAAATAAAAATAAAAAAGATTTTAGAAATGAGTGCAAGAAGCGTTAAATTTTGCTAAATTATAACGAAAACACATGAAGCGATTAATTGCTGGAATTATCATTTTTGATTTTTGATAATTTTCGGAAAAATTTATCTTATCAAAAACTTTTTTTCTGTTATTTCAGTAAAAAGATACATTCCTTCGGAAGATCCTTTATTTACAATTGTCTCATCGCAAATTGAAGTTGAATTTTATGATTCAATTTCTCTCGTTGGCTTCGAATTCAGAATCAACGGCTCTGAAACAAAAAGTGTTCGTCTTTTGGATGCAAGCGTTGATGACCCGTTTTGCGAACGTGATGAGCAAGTAAAAACTACTGCAAATAAGAACGTTACCGATATGATTTATTATTTTCGCTGTTCAATTCAAAAGCGACCGATTTCGACGTCTAAATTGAAATTACAATTCGATAAGTGTTTAGAGCGCAATTGCACGGATGGTTTCA
>NCKU01004318.1:0-12575 GCA_003675995.1 Dinothrombium tinctorium | reverse complement strand
AAGAAAACATCGCTGGCCACGAAAAGAAATCGAAAATAGTTCGTTTTGACATATCTTTTAAATACCAAAATTTGCCGAAATGAGTTGTAACTCCCAATAAATGCCGAAAATAAGCTTTAAAAATCAAAACGTTTCTATTTATAAAATCTGAGTAATTGGATTACAATTTAAACAATGCATTGACAGTTAACAAGTTTGTTTCTCTAACAAAAAAATGTTTTAGTAAGATCGAACGTAAGAAAAAATTTATTTCGTAAAGTCGCAAATTTATAGCTTTCTCATAATCCAGTAATTATTTGATGAGGAACTTTTTTAAGCGCTTACAAATCTTATGTTTGAAACTTTCGTCTTATTTTGAAATTTGTCAATGAACTAGAAAATTCTAAAGCTACAAAGAAACTTAAGAAACTTTAATCTAATGCTTCATTTAAACAATAGTTACTTTCTATATGCGATTTTCTCTCTATTACTGATTTTATCGCTACATTAAAAAAGAATGAGGTAAAAAATTTCTCAATATGAAACAATAGAAATAGTCAAAGAAAAATAAATGGTTTTTCATGAGCGAAATTTGATCAAGGTTTATTAAAAATCGTGATTTTTTAAAAATAATTCGAAAGAAAAGCCTTGACTTCAATTTTAAAACAGTTTGCTGCTTTGATATCAGTAAGCGTCGAAAGATCTTTTCTAATGTACAAAGCATTATTTTCAAAATTCCGTAATAAATTCACTAACGAAAATAGTAAAAAATTAATATTGTTTATTGAAACAAATTTCTTTTTCAAAAATATGATTAAATAACTGCCGATTTTACTCCGGATTTTACTTATTTTAATTGCTAAGACCGATTTTGCAATTTTTAACTACAGAAAAATCACATCTCTATTCACTCATAATGAAGTAATAATTAGGGCTGGTCAAATAGGTGATTTTCTTACCTTAAAATAGGTGATTTTTAGGTGATAAAAAATTAGCAAAATAGGTGATAAAATAGATGATAATCTATGAAATAGGTGACAAAATATGTGATCAAAAATTCAAAATTTATTAAAATTCTTAATGTAATTAAACCTTTTTGACAGAATTATCGAAACAAAAATTAATTGAAATTAATTATCATATATTTTTCAAGATTTTAAGGTAAAAAAAATTGATTTTCAATTTTTAAAATGGCACATCAGACTCTATTAAACACTTAGCTATGAATTTGTAAAGATCTAAATTGTCTACGTCTTTTTCGTTCACTCTTTGAATAACATTTGCTATTGGCTTAACTATAGATAAACTTGAAGTTATTTAATCCTGACGCTCTTGCTTTGAATATGTTTTTATCTTAGAATCCCATGGAATTACAATAGCACAATATTTGCGAGTTTCTTCATCATTGATAAAGTCAGGATCTTTCTTTGCTATTTACTTTGTTTTGATAAATTTACTTTAAATTGTGGCATTTTTAAAGAAAAAAATTTATTTTTACTTCCATTTTATGTTACATTTACGCTACATTTTAACAAGAGAACACTTTTTTCCTCTAAATAATCATGTTTTTGTGATAAAGTCTTTATAATTCACTAAAAATAAATTAATTTCCTAAATTGATAATTTTATAAGCTTTTGAAATATTGAAAATAGGTGAAAAATAGGTGAACTTCTTTGATTTAGGTGCTTTTAGGTGATTTATGTGAATTAGGTGATTTTTACCCTAAATAGGTGACTTTAGGTGATATCAACATCTTCAGAATCGCAAAATTTTGGTACCATTTTACTCCTTATTCAATGTAGAACACGCTTACAATGTTAACTTAAAAATAGGTGATCACCTATTTCACCAGCCCTAGTAATAACTATACTTCGGAATTTTCGGCAAAAACCGAAATGTTAAACAACCGAAAGCTTTCGGTTCTTTGATACCATATGAAAATACACATAAAAATAAGTGTTTTAAGGCTAATTTATAACGACCGAAAAAATCGAAATTTGCACTTGTTGCGCAAAAAACCGAAATTTTATAATAAAAACCGAAATCATTTAAAACGTGTGTTTTAAACGACTTAAGAATGGAAAAAAGTAAAGAAATTGTTTAAAAGATGTTTACAAGCGTTAAAAATGAAGAAATCGTGTTTTGAATTAAATATTTTAAAGCTTATTTTGCAATATTTGGGGCCAAAATGTGAAAATACGAGAAAAAAGATTAGCATCTTTCACGACCAGTTGAAAACTAAACGACATCACTTCAAATTGAAGAAAGAAATCAATCATCAAAGAAAGATTCAATTACTAAATAAGAAGAAAAAGTAAAGAAGCACGATGGATTCAAAATATATTTAACAAAAAATTTACAGAAATGAATATTCCTCTAAGAAAAATCATCCCTCCTTTGGCCAATTCATTTAAAAATGGTTCTTTCCGACAATGTCGTTTTACATAAATTTGTTAGCAAATTCAATGATTTCGACTTTCGAAGCAAGGTAAATTATGTATCTCTTGCATCAGTTTCAGTTGAGCGGTCATTTTCGCAATATAAAAATTTACTTTCAGATAGAATACAACTATTCAAAGTATAAAATTTAGAAAAGATGTTGATTGTTAATTTAAATTCATTCTTGGATTAGCGAGATTGCTAAATTACTTGTTTTCATAGTTTTTCTTTAATTTTGTCATAAAAATTAATTGAAATCTAACGACCGAAATATGAACCGAAATTTTTGTTTTTTTCAACCGAAATGCCGACCGATTTTTTGTATTTTAACGACCGAAAATTCCGAAGTAAAGTAATAACCCTTACAGAACCATTCTTAAAAAATTAACTTGCACTTATCTTATTCAGAAAAAAGAGCTTGACATAAGTGCGATTTTAAACCTTAAATTCACTTGTTCATACTATTACTTCTGTGATTGCACTTAAATTTTCTGGAATACATTAGAAGCTTATAATAAGAGAATATTCCTCTAAACTATTGTGCTAAATATATTCATTCTTCATAGAAAACTTACGATTATAATGGATATTAGTTGAAATGTGGGTATTGAATCCTACTACTACTTGGTTGACTTAGTATCCACGCTCAACACGGTGTGACAGACACATCATGTATACATCAGCGAAACTGGTTGCCAGTTACCCTACCGATACTGGGAAGTAGAATTGACATTACGAGGAGATAACACAGAAATAACGATAACAAAAAGGCTCAAGCACTGGAAAGAATTATGGCAAAATAACTCGCAGCTAGAAATATATATAGCTCATATCCTTATCGTTGTAAGAACCTCCAGAAAAAGAAGATTAACATAGAGGCATTGTTAGATGAAAATCCCAACCAGGACGGCAACAATCAGATCTCGGATCCAACGCCGTCGAATAGCGCCAACGATAGACAAAAGAATTCGCGACCGTTTCCATTGAGAATATTTTCTCGAGTAACGTAGGCCAAAATAATGTGGTTTGATTATTTACTCCACCATATAAAGTTGAACAGAATTTTGTTTAGAAAGCGACGACCGAATTTTAACAAAAATCACTGTACATTAGGGACGAGAAAAGCCAATGCAAAACCAAACTCCCTAAACTGCTCCTACCTTCTCGACCCTGCCAACAAACAATCCGATCCGGTAATAAATGATATATGTTGTACAATATAATGTTTGTTAACATATTTTTTAATTTTTTGTTAGTTTATTCAAAAATTTTTCATTAATTTTAAAAATACATTTTGGAAATCAAATGTAAGCGAGAAACTGTTAAAATTATTTTCACAGGTGTTTACTATAAAAACACTATTTTTGTACAATGAATACTTTTAATTTTAAATTGTAAAAAGAAAATAATAGTTAGTGAAAACCAGAAAATTCAATATGGCGAAATTAAATCGCTTAAATCGCGTTGAACCTATTTTGTCTTCACACTTAAAAGAGTTCGATATAATGCTTTTAAAACAAGTTTCATCAATATCGTTTTGGTTATAAGCGTTCAACTTGTGAAAATTTTTGAATTTTCAGTAAAATTTGACCCGCTGTGTTATTATCCGATTTTTGTTTCACGTTAGTTCAGAGTGAGTTATTGAAAATAAAAATATTCGATGAAAATCATTCTTTTGATATCTTTGATTTTGATAACTATTCTAAATTATTATAATTATCGAAATTATTTTAATTATATTTAACACAAAATTATAAGTTTGATAAGTTCAATTTTTTGCTTTCACGTGGCTTGTAGATCAGTATTTTTGTATTAAAAATGTTCTATTCTTTTGCCTTTTTAAATTACTTTTTCCTAAATATCTGCTTGCTTTTCTGAGCTACGGCCAATTAATTTAACAGAAAATGTTTTTTGGCTTCAGCTTGTTTGCACAATTTCGTTAATTCACAAATGTATAGCTTCCTCGTCTTCCAGTAATTATTTGATGGAAAACTTTTTAAGCATTTGCAAATTTTGTTTAAAACTGATCTTTGAAATTTGTTGAAAACTAGAAAATTCTCAAACTACAGAGAACCTTAAGAAACTTGAATGAGTCTTCACTTAAACAATAGTTACTTTTAATATGCGATTTTCTCTTGATTCTCGATCTAATCACGACGTTAGAAAAGAATGAGGTGAACGATGTCTCAATATGCAATGTTAGGAACGGTAAAAGAATTAAATGATTTTCAAGAACGAAATTTAGCCAAAATTTATCTAAAAATCCTGATCTTTTAAAAATAATACGAATCAAAGCTTCAACTTCTTTTTTAAAACAAAGTTTGCTCTTTTGATATCAGTCAGCGTCGAAAGATCTTTTTCAATGTACAAAAGAATACCTTTAAAATTCTGTCATTAACTCACTAACGATAATATTCAAAAATTAATAATTTTTATTACAACAAATTTCTTTTTTATAAATCTAATTAAAAAAACTGACGATTTATCTCCCGATTTTTCTTATTTTATCTGCTGACTTTCCGACCGATTTTACAATTTTTAATTATCGAAAAATAACATCTCTTATTATAAATTACTACCTAGAAAACACATTGCAACCTCAGATCATCGCATTTTCGAAGTATGGTTCCCCATTTTTTTGCCTACTGTTATCAAAAGTAAAATAAATTAAATAAACTCTCCTTCGAAACATAAGTTTAATTTTATTTATTTAAATAAAACACAAAGTAATGTTTTAAAAATTTTTTCTTTAATATTAAATTTTATTTCATACAAAATTAAAAAATTATCCCATGTGATACTTAAAAATTATAAAACAAGGAAAAGAAACGATTAAAAGTTTAAGACATTCTGAAAATAGTTATCAGACTATTAGAGTAAAAAGTTTGAAATTTTCAAAAATGTCAAAGTTGATAGTGCTTCTTTTCTAAATTTATATAAATTTCATCAGAAAATTTTGACATTAATTCAATGATTAAGTTTCTTTTTTAGATCTAATAATTAAAATTTGTAATTTGCATTCTTTTCTCCAATTAAAACATATTGCCCAAAATATTTTAAACTACCGATATGGTATTAATTTACAACTAGTTTTGGACATTGACAGTTATCATAACTGTTATTGTTGCAATGCAATATAATGTATTTGTTAAAAAAAGGTTAAGGGCATTACGCTCCTGTCCCTGTTATAACCTTTCAACTGTCAACGTTCATCTTCCTGTTAAGATCACTAATTTTTCGGACGTTTTTATCCTTAATACAAATTTAAACTTATTTTACTTGTAAAATATTATTTCTATTAACATTAGACGAAACAAGAGGACATCTGAAGTATTTGTCATTTCTTTTAGCCGAAGATCGTTTGCATTCCAGTAGAATGTTTCAGCACATTTATTTATGGATAAATTTGCTAAAAGAATAATTACACGTTTTGTTACTTGCGATAATTTGCAATTAAAACTAAAACGCGGAACGCGTAAACAACGTAGTTAGGCAAAAGTAATTTAGCAATGGAATAAGAATTTTCTTTAAATTTGTTTGAAAATTGAATTTTTCTTTTTGACATCACAATACACAACACAAATTTCACTTTTAAATTTAAAATCATTTCACAAAAATACATTTCCATTCTTTATATTAATGCCACTAAATAATCAGTTACAATGCATTTCAATTTTTCATTTTTTCATCGAACATACAAAAATATTTGCAAATTTGCCGAAGTTTAAAAGTGTTCTTCACTTTATTTGACATCATGTCAAATATAAATTTATGCATAAATGCATTCATAATTTTGATTTTTTATTGCATAAAAGTATTAAGTCTAGTAATCATCTACTCTTACTCTACTAAACTATAGATAATCATTGTTTTCGCTTAATTAGCGCGTTTAAAGTTGTAAGGAGAAAATAAGTTTTCAATCGTTTAAATTCTTTAAGTAAATTTGTTACAGTTTATGTAACTATAATTAAATCGTGCAACATGGCGTTCACAAGCATAAACGAAAAATCTGAGATTATGTGCGAAGCATTTGAAAATCCGATAAAAGTTAAGATGATTGTCTGGGAACGAAATGATTCCGATTTGAAGATAATGCTAAGCGAGCGTATATTAATCACTGGAGATGTGATATTTCGGTAGTTAAAAATCGCAAAATCAGTCGCGAAATCGGCTTTTAAAATGAGTAAAATCGGGAGTTAAATCGGCGGTTATTTAATCAGCTTTATAAAAAAGAAATTTATCCAAAATAAATGTTTATGACTGATTCAGCTTGTTATGTGCTTTGGTTCCTATTTCATTTGCATCACTTAACCAAAATTATTTCGACAGAAGACATCGTGTATAAACTAAATACACCCATGGCATACGCCACAAACATTCTACTAATTCGCTAATTTTTTCTTTACTCGCGATTGTGTACTGGTGTCGTCATCTAGATAAATTTCAAAATCTGAAATGTTTGCTGAAATTTTTTATCAAGAAAGGTTTACCTTTAACTTTGAAAATAACAATAAAAAAGCTTCTTTTGATTATAACTAGAGAGCGACACAATATTTTTTAGCATAAAATATTTTGTCATAAAAGCGATTTTTTGTTAAAAAATGCATAAATTCCAAATTTTAGATTTTAAGTGCATAAACTCAATTTTCGTCTATAATCAAAATTAAATGAAAAGTAAAACCTGGAATATCATCAGACACAATTCCTGCATAAATATATACATAATTTTAATTTTTTATTGCATAAAATTACAAAATCTAATCGTCGAAAGGAATTTCGTGGTGGTCGTGCGGGTCAAATAAAAGCAATCACCATGATAGACCAAGAATCTCCGAACTGCGTCAATTAAATCACAAATCCA
Organism: Dinothrombium tinctorium; assembly: GCA_003675995.1. Taxonomy (NCBI): domain Eukaryota; kingdom Metazoa; phylum Arthropoda; class Arachnida; order Trombidiformes; family Trombidiidae; genus Dinothrombium; species Dinothrombium tinctorium. Next base: position 5,295 of record NCKU01004318.1, on the reverse strand, counting down.
TAGGAAACATTTATCGTTTTAGTCAAAGATGTATCAATTTATAATAAACATTTTCAAGGATAATGAATTGTCAAAATTTTAGTTTTCTATAATATACTGCAAAATGTAAAGCTTTGATGATCTTATTTTTAATTTTTAATTCTATTTTTGGCCGAGTTTAATCAGTGATAATAAAAAATGAAACGTTCGATGAAAGTTATGATTAAGTTTCGACGATTTTTTGAAACGTCTTGTCCAAAGATAAAGATATGAAGCACATACAAATCTTTCTAGCGGCGAGTTTCTATGCCCTAAACATTTCCCATGCTTGAGCCTTTTTGTTTTCTTAATTTCTGTGTTATCTCCTCGTTTTGTCAAATCTACTTCCCACTATCTGTCGGGTAACTGGCGACCAGTTTCGCTAATGTACATATGGTGTGTCTGGCACACCGTGTTAAGCATGGATACTGGGTTAACCCAGTATTGATATTCAAAATCCATCATTATCCATTATTTGTAGAATGAATATATTTAGCAAAATAGTTTTAAAGAATATTCTCCTATTATAAGATTCTAACGCATTTTAAAAACTTTAAGTGCAATCAAAGAAGTAATAGCATGAATAAGCGAGTTTAAGTTTTAAAATTGCAGTTTTCTTATGTCAAGCTCCTCTCTTTTCTGAACAAGATAAGTGCAAGTGAATTTTTTATGAAAGAAACTTATTTAGTAAAGCTAAAAATGAATTTTGAGAGTGAGTATTTTTTGAATACTTTATTCTTTTATTTACTTTTGGAGCTGTATTTTATAAAATGAGCAATTAGTTGTTCTTTTTTGTAATTGAACTTGCTATTTATATTTTGTATTCGACTTTTTATCCTTCAAATCAATTTAAGACAATCTAAATGTTTTGAAATATAAAATTATCATTAGTAAATCATAATGTTTAGATTGAATGCAATCGTGTTAATAAAATGAACAACTAGTTGCTCATTTACTTTTGCAATTGAATTAGTTTAAGCAAAACCATTTTTGTCAAGAAAATATTTATTTTTATTGATCGTCCTAATGTGCATTAAACTTTTGCTATGTTTAGATATGAAAAAATGTTTGCAATTTCACTAAACATTTGCGATTTTACTAAAAGAGATTATTTACTATGAAGTGGTTGAAATATGCTTTACTTTCGAATTTTATTAAATTTTAATAAATATTTATAACGCAGGCACTACGAGATTTTTTCTGAAAAAACTTATCTTTCACTCTCCGGAGCACTAAAATTATAGTGAAGGTGTGATTCTTACAGAAGACAAGAAATATAAAGTTGTGGCGAAAAAATTAAATAATGAGAATGTAGAATATGCCGTAGCTGACACAAGCGAACAAGCGGTAATCAATGCGTGTAACAATTTAGTTATTCATGTAAAATCACATTATCAGTAAAAAATTAAGAAATATTTTGAACGCAGCAATAGAACTTTTGCTTTTAAAACAGAATGGATTGGCAACAAAAAATACAAAACTTTAATAAGCGGCGCTTTTCAATTTACAATAGAAAGATCGATTTGTTTATCAAGAGAAGCCACAAAATACGAATCGACTTATGAAATTTATTCATTAGTATCTCGAAAAGTTTTGCGGAGGTTAAATGGTGGATGGTCTCTTGACTTTGTAAAGAAAATTACAGATAGAGCAAATTTTACTTTGAATTATGGCAGTTGTTATGATCAACATCGAATCCAACTTAAAAGGGAAGATGAAGTTATTTTCGAGAGTATAAACTCATCTCTTGCTCAATGCACAATTGAAACATATCGGTATCTTTGTCTTCGAATGAGAAGCGCTATTTTCAGCTTTGAGCCATATGAAATGAGCAACTTTAAAGAGCGTTTTTGTGTAATAACTACTATTTTACAATTCGTGGTTAATTGTATTGATTTTAATCAACGATTTATTGAGGAATATTGGTTTGTTAAAGAAAGAGCGAGAATTTTGTCTTATCCAAAGGATCAGGTAAATTTGAAAGCTTTTAAAATTAGCAATTATTTGATAATTTTTAATTTTAAGAAAACACAGATCAAGACATCTGTACTTGAAAATTTTCCAATGATCGGAGAATATAAAAAATTTGAGATTGATTACAGAGAAGCTTCAAGACAGATCGCTAAATCGGAAAACATTAAAGACAAAAGAAAATCGAAGCTAGAATTGGAAACAAAATTTTACCGAGAATCGCTAAAGTACTGGCAAATCACATGTTTACACCCGGCATCATACCACTAAGGAGCAAAAATACAACTTTTACAAATGCAATTAAAGCTTTTGATTATGAATTCACAGAAGCAATTGGTTCTAATATTATGAAGCAGCTTTTTGGTTTTACTTTTTTCGTAAAATACACTTGTAAACGTTGTGGGAAAGAAGCAAAAGAGAAAATTTCAGGAATGTTTTTCTATTTGGATGTTGAAGAATTCGTTCAAGAGCAAAACGAAAATCGCAATTTCCACACAATTCGAAATATAATAAATTATCATTTCAATTTAAAAGCATTACAAAAAATAGGTGACTGTTCAGATAAGAGCCCTAAATATACTATTGACAGACTTGGCTCGATTTTTCCAAATAACTTGATTATATAATAACTTTATTATAAAGCCAAAACTATTAACACGGCTTTACATGGAAGAAGTTGAAGGTGTTGTTGGCAAAGCTTACAGACTCTACTATTTTACTTGCGTGCAGACGTTATCGAAAAAGTTAAATTGCAAACAATCAAAATGTGAAAATCGTAGTTTTGACACTTCGGATGAAGAATTTTATGCAAATGAAAAACCTCAAAACAAAGAAGAAGATGAAATAAATGAGCTTATGTCTAGGTTAAATAACATCGAAATTGGAGAGGTTGAAATATTGAATTATTCATGGGATCATGTTTATTGCTTCACAAAAAGAGAATCTGGTTGGATAAGGTTAGACGATTGTGTTGCATATAAACCACGATATTGTTCAAAAGATTTTCAAAATTTCCTTGTATTTTTGTTCTTAAACAAAAATTCATAATATAACAAACCAGAATGTTAAACTAGTTTAATATTCTAAATTTTATTTTCATGCAAACAAAAGTTCTATTTAAATCGTTTTGGGTTTTGTTTTGAATAAAAGGCGGTTAATTTTTTAAATTTAAAACCTTATTTTTCCTAAATTTCTGTTTTTTTAAATTTCGGCTCAAAAATTAATTTAACAAATCAAAATGTCAAGTTAGTTTGACATTTTTAAATTATTTTCATTCAACCAAAAAGTATTCTTAAAGTTTTGGATTAATTTTCAATTAAAAAGTGAATGAAATTTTTGTGCACATCTTAATAGTACACACCACTATCACCTTACTGTGATTCACACGTACGAACATGCAAAACATCGATCGAAATGCTCGAGGCACCCCGTATTCGTTCGAACCATGCACAATCAAAATGCATTGCTGGCGCGCGAAGCCGATCAAACATCGATCGAAACATGCGATTGAGATGCACGTGGCTCTAGACCATTGTTGGTCTAAAGGACCTCCTTACTACTGATTCTGTATTCTTCTCTGATCACTATAATTTACAATTGGAAAAAATTAATTCAAAACAAGATGCTTTTGATTTATTTTGACTAGAAAATGAGAAAAAAAAGTTTTGAATAAAATAATTTTTGAAAAATGGAAGCAAAAGCTTAAAGAATAAATTTAACATTAAATTTTGTAATTAATGATGCGATGTGGAGTAATGATAACCGATTAATTGATTCAACAGATTCATTATTTTCTCGTAAAACACTGATAAAACTCAAAAAGAATATTTGGTCCGGGTCAATCACTCAATAACTTATCACTCTATAATGCACCAATTTTGAACACAGTTCGCGATAAAATTAAAAGAATTTAAAAGTAAAATCAAGCACAATCATCAATTTTGTTTAGATTCTGTCGTGCACGCTCGCCACAGTGCAAGTGATATCACCAACAAACATACAAAGATTTACGCACGTAACTCTGCACTTTAGCCCTTTGCAACACAGCAAATGATGAATACATCTGCTATCGCCAATACGAAAGTAATAACTTGTGTAAAAACCGCATGTTAAATGCATATTTTGCTCTTTCGCTGACATGCAATTTTCTCGCTTTAAAATGCATTTTGTACTCGTTGTCAATAATCAAGTGTTCGTTTTACTTTAAAAATCCGCTGCGTCTTCATTAGACCTAAATTGTTGTGACCAAAAAAACCGATAGTCACAAAATAACCAGGATTTAGTATATTCGAGTGAAGGTGAATAGTAAAAATTATGTTTAAGTGAGTGAAGAACAGTTTTTCAATTTTTCAGGCGATGATTTCATTACAAGTTAATTAAGTTGCTTTTGTGTTAGAACGAAAAGAAGATTAAATAAATTCTTAAATAATTTTTAAAAATGTGAGAAAGAAAAATAAAACAATATTCTAACTTTGATTCGTTGGACATGTAGTGAGGAACCAATTTCAACAGATTCATTATTGTTTCAGAAAATGCATTGCCGCTATGCACATTGTTTGCTCGCCGTTCAAAAGTTGATCAGCAAATTGAACACAGTTTTTCGTGCTTTCTTATTACATCCAAAAGTTATTGCAAACAAATGAATTTCAACGCAAAGTGAAATGTTCATTTTATTTATAAAAAATTCACAATTTTTTTTTGCAAAATTCACTTTACAAATGTGAAATTTACGTGTGCAAATAAGTGATTTCAGCGTGAATTATTTTGTTCTGTAAAAAATAGTTCACGAGTTATCCTTAGTTAAAAAACAGTTCTGAGCAATCATCAACTTATTTCATTCAATCTCATCGTTTTTTCGATTTCATCAAAGGTAAGTTTATAAATTATTTGCTTTTTAACATTTATCGCTTTTAATGTTTATTTAAATAAAGTTTTATAATAAAAAACGCACTTTTAGCTTGCGTCTCTCCATCAATTAACGCTGGGACAAACATTTTTTCAGAAACTGTATGCGTGCAAATTTGCTTAATTTTTAATAAAAAAATTTATAATTTACTCTCTTAAACGTATCCTTTATTAACATCTTTTCATTATTCGTTGCTAAGCCAAACATTTTTTCGAGTCTGGATTCTCATTAAGAGATTTAATATAACTGATTGGTTTTCTTCTTTTCCCTTTGTTTTCGGTACTTTTACTTTCACTCAAAAACAGTATTAATTTTCACTTTGATATAAATACATTGAAACATATTTATTTAAACACAAATGATAGTTGTGTTGAATTTTATTTTTAATGCAATTAAATTTT
>NCKU01004317.1:0-12583 GCA_003675995.1 Dinothrombium tinctorium | reverse complement strand
TTGTGTCATGCCGAAAAATGGCGCTTTATATGTGACAAGCTGATCTCTCTTAAGAAGCTATTCCTCCTCTCAAACAGAACAAGTTCAGAGACATTGGAAGGCTTCGTGAACAAATTACAGTCACTCAAGTCAATTGCTTTGTATGCATGATATTATATTATAATTATAATTAATTAATTATAATATTAATAACTGATTAACAATTAATTATTGAAGTCAAAATTTTAACCCATAATCCGTTTAATTTATTATTGAGAAAAAAGTCTTTCCTCATTTAAAATTTCGAAAATATCAACAAAAAATTTAAAAAATAAAAGAAAAAATTGAGAACTTAGGAAGATTAAACTGTGTATGGCACCTAAATGAATTTTTTTCGAGGAAATGAATATAATTAAATATAAATGAAAGGAAAAATAAAAAGTTCATTTAATAGTTTTTTATCAGAATATTATTTCGAAATAATTTTCAATGGATTTTTCACCTCAAAATTTAATTTTATTAAATAATTATAATAGATGAGATTCATTTTCTTATTTTCTTTTCAATTTTTAAATTCCAAAATGAAGCTTAACTTCCAAATAACTTGATGGAAATATTCAATTTAATTCAATTGCAAAATCTTTTGTTAATTAAATATTTAAATACTAAAGTAAAAAGAAGAAAGTTTGGCTTAGGTTTCAGCTTGTATCGGTGTGATTTATGAAATTATTAAATTTATGAAATTTATTAAACATTCGCACATTTTGTGCAGATAATCGTTTAATATTTTATCCATTTAGAAAATCAGATGTTTTCTGTTTTAAAAGTAGCTTCACACATCGATGCAAAGATATTTAAAACTAAATTTTAAATAATGCGTCACATTTTTAAATCGACAAAATAATTGATTGTGAATAAACGCTTTGATAAAAATTTGAGTGATCACTTCCTTTTCTATTATTTGAGGAGCTATTATGAACAACATTGTGAATTTAATGATTTATGTGCAAAGTTTTGCTGATAATATTCTAAAACAAAGCTTTTCATTCAAAGAAGATTCGAGTAATTTTTCAAATATTCTGAATTGAAAAATAAAAAGAGAATTCTGTCATGAAAATTTTCAAAAATTTTAAAATTTATCACATAAGCCGAGTTTTCCGATAATGTACAGTCAACTCCAGAATGTTTTGCATCTAATCTGAAAATTAATCAACTTTTAAAATCTTAGATCGTTAATCAAAATGAAATAATAAATAGAAACAAAGGGAAAATGTTCGAAATTATTTTATTCGCTTTTACAATTTAATGTGCTATTCACATTTTATACGACAGAAGAACGCCGGCACCTCTGTTGCTGTATCGTTTGAGCAAATTAAAAATTGTTCTAAAATTGCAAGAAAAATCACTATTTCAATCAGTATCATTCCCATGTGATCTCAGCAGAAAAAATTGAAATCTTGTGTTTATGTCTGAACATGCAACGTTTTTCTTAAACTCAATTGTAAAATAAATACTACAACGCTTTTTTCTCTTAGCTCTAATCTGAATTTTGCATTTAAAATTTGCGATATTAATTGTCGATCGAAAGATTAAATGAAAAACATTCTGTCGTTGTCTGTATATATAAATAATATTGACTCGTGAAGAGTTGATAAGACTCAAAATGAATTGAAAACTTAATTAATTTTTCACTTTTTTAGCTTTTGATTGTAAAAATAGCTGTTACTTAAATAAAATTAAGATGTACAAGCAGATAAAATGATAGAGCTTGCACATAATTGAAGAAAGTTTTGACTACATTAAGAATTGTGTTCATGTGTCCCGAGACACTTTGCGTGAGTTGTGAAGAGTTTGTATAAGGCAAGCCGAAAACCTCTGAATTTTTATGCATGGACTCATTGTGTTTAAATGTTTTTCATTTTAAATCTCTCTGCAAAAAAAGCGATCGATGTTTAAAGTTATTCAAAAATGTATCACTTACCTTTGTATCTATAGTATTGCGATTAAAATTTAAATTATAATCACATACACTTTCGGAAGTAATGACGTTCTTCCATCAATTTTTTAAAAATGAGAATTAATGTTGAATATATAATTAAAGATAATATAAAAAAGAAAGTATATTTTCAAACCTGTATTTGAAAATGAAATCACTTAACTATGATGAATAAATTATGAAACAAGCACCGTGGACGAGAGAAAATCTTCAAATTGCATGTCTCTTAAAAGTTTTTTACTGATATAAATCGTGAACAATGCAAACGCTTTTCTGTTTTTCACAGCAGTGTAGCTACGAGCGTAAAATGAAAAAAGTTTTCAATAACGAAATAATTATTATCGCAAATAATGAGATAAACTTATTCTTTATTCTTATTCGAACATTTTGAACCGAAGAACGAAGCAGGATCTGCGGGCGTTAGTTTAGAGTTAATTGCGAACGAAACGAGATCTCTTTTCATTGCGTACGCGTCCTCACCGTCCGCATAATATTTAGGTTCCACTTCGGATATCTGAAAGCCTAGTGTGTTGTTGTATAGATGAAGCGCTGCACGATTACTCTTTCGCACGTGCAGCGACACGTACTTCGCGTTGAAGCATTCGACCATCGCGCGTAGCGATTGATCCATGAGTTTCTGTGCGAGACCGAGGCGACGGTGCGATCGCTTCACCGCCAGCGAGGTGATGTGTCCGTGCGGATCGTCCTCCGAATCCTCTTCCATCTTCGCCAACACGTAACCGACTATTTTGCCGTTCTCGTCTTCGGCGACATAAGAGAGTTGCGGCCACGAAAGGCCGTGATAGAAGTAGTATTTCATTTGGTAGTTTTCCGGCAAACAGCGCAGATTGCAGTGCTGCATATTCATCAAGTCTTCGGGCTGCTCGATGAAGCGTATCAAACTGTGGTCACTCGCATTTCGAACTCACCTTCGCACAGCGAATGTTCATTTTGCCTCTCGTCACGTTTCGCCTCACGCTTCACCTCACGTTTCGTCTCACGCTCGCTGCTCACTCGCCGCCAGCCGCGCAGACACCGCTTTGACGAGACTCGCCCATCGACGAGCCGATCACGGCGCGCCGAGTGATGAGTGAATGGCAACAACGGAACGGCGATTTTGAAAGAGAAAAGTGACCGCGAAAAAGTCGAGCATTTCGCTGACCACAGATCGATGCCCGCCGCACAATGAGTGCACTCTTGTTTCTCTTACTGCTCTCGCTTTCGACACTCTCCGCTTTGCGGTCGGAATCGATCCCGCGTCCCCCGAGCATTGAAAAGCAACCACAACACGAGCAGCTGTTTCAAGTGTCGCAGACTCCGGACGAAACCGACAAACCGTTCACTTTGGACTGTGAAGCTTCCGGCAATCCCGAACCGAAATTCAGGTGGATTAAAAACGGTCTTCCATTCGATTACGTCGCGTACGACAAACGCATCAGTCAGACGCAGAAACGCGGTACACTAGTGTTTACTAAACCAGATTCGGTTGACGAGGGTTTGTACCAATGTTTTGCTGAGAACATTCACGGAACTGCGGTCTCAAATTCTGTTTTCCTTCGAAAGTCTGAACTGAACTCTTTCGCGGATGAAGAGGTGCACGAAAAATATGCCATCGAAGGGCAACCGTTAACTTTGGACTGTAACCCTCCGACTGGGTTCGTGTCTTCATTTTTCCTTAACATGCTTTTTCTTTAATTGTTTTCTTTTGACTTTAGGTATCCAAAACCAGCCATATTTTGGATTATTTTGTCAACTAGTGGCTCTTTGAGAACCATAAATAGCTCTCGTCTCACAGTTGACCCCGAGGGGCGTTTACACTTTTCAAATGTCACTCGTGAAGACATGATCAATGATGGAATGTATGCATGCAGTGCGACTTCTTTTTTCCGAACCGAATACAAAATCGGCAGAAGAGTCATCTTGAAAGTCGAATCATCCGGCAGCACGGGACAAACGAGTCACGCTCCTGTCAAGCATTATGTCTCGCCTCCAAATATACCTGCATTGAGAGGTGAAAAATTGGAGCTTTTCTGTATCTTTGGAGGGACTCCGCTCCCAGATATCACGTGGAAAAAACGAGGTGGCATAATTGAAGGCAATCGATATACTTATTTAAACTATGGCAAAACACTTCAAATTAATAAAGTCAATTTTGATGACGCGGGTACTTATGAATGCACAGCAAGTAATGGTGTTGGTAATCAGCAATCACATGCAATGGCCGTAACAGTCCAAGCTGCACCTTTTTGGAAAAAATCTCCCAACAACACAAATGCAGCTGAAGGTGAAAGTGTCCGATTTGAATGTGTAGCAGGAGGAGTTCCTGATCCAAAATTGCAATGGTTCGTAAATGGCGAACCGATCGAAAAAGCTCCTCCGAATAGTCGAAGAAAAGTGGAAGGAAATGTTCTTACAATACAAGATCTTGTAAAGACTGATACTGCAGTGTATCAGTGCAACGCATCCAATGTCCACGGCTACGCTTTTAAAGACTTTTACATTAATGTTTTAGCTCTACCTCCAAATCTTATCGAAAAACCCGAACCTTTCACTCGAGCTGTAGTCACATCAACAATCGCTTTAAAATGTCGTGTTTTTGGTGCACCAAAACCAGAAGTCAAATGGTTGCGTAATGGTGTCGAGTTAACTGGCGGTCGATACCAAGTACTAAATGATGGTGATTTACAAATATCAAACGTCTTAGTGACAGATGCTGGCGAATATGTATGCTATGCCAGAAATAAATTTGGAGATGCTATAGCGAAAGGGGAGCTAGTGGTGAAAAAGAAAACTAGAATAACACATCCACCCATCAACATTGAATTAGCTGCTGGCAAAATGGCCGTGTTTAGGTGTAATGCAGATGCTGATACCAGTTTAGATCTTGAAATAGTGTGGTCCTTTGATGGAAAAGAAATAGATTTTTATCACAATCAAAGAATTGTCAAGGCAGCAGACAACTCATTGACCATATCAAAAACAAAAGAACTTGACTCTGGAGTTTACACATGTACAGCTAAAACAGAATTAGATTCCGATTCAGCCAATGCCACCCTTATTGTTCAAGATGTTCCGAATCGCCCAAAGATTGTCAATGTTGACTGTGGTCCATCGACCGCAATGGTGGAATGGACACCAACAGGTGATGGAAGGGCTCCTATTTTAAGTTATAGTATTCAATACAATACTAGCTTTACATCAAATGTTTGGGATGATGCTTTCGTCAATATACCAGGTGCAGACAATAGATTTCAAGTTTCAATGAGTCCTTGGGCCAATTACACATTCAGAGTGATCGCTAGCAATAAAATTGGTCCTAGTTTGCCGAGTGACCCTTCAGAAAGATGCTCTACTCCTGAAGCTGTGCCGTTCAAAAATCCAGAACGAGTTATGGGTCGTGGCGACAATCCTCACAATTTAGTGATCTCATGGACACCAATGCCTCAAATCGAACACAATGCTCCCGGATTTTTTTACAAAGTGTATTGGAAACGCGATGATATTCCAAATTCAAAGTATGAATCGAAGATTATAACAGACTGGCGAAAGAATAAGCTTGTAATTGAGAATCAGCCAACTTTTAAGCCATATAGAATTAAAGTAGAAGCGCACAACAAAAAAGGTCAAGCGCACACTGTTGCAACGGAAGTGATCGGGTTCTCTGGAGAAGCAAGACCGTCTCAAGCTCCGCGAAATTTCCAAATTCGTGGCCCAATTGAAGCGAAGTCGGCATTATTCGTTTGGGACCCAGTTCCTGATAGTTCGATAAATGGTCACTTTAGAGGTTATAAAATCCAAACCTGGACTGCGGACGAAAGCGAAGATCGAATGCGAGAAGTCACAGTTCCTCCAAATGTCACAACAGCTTTAGTAAATATTTTCAAACCTTTTTCAAAAAATGTTGTCCAAGTATTAGCTTTCAACGATATGTTCAATGGTCCTCCTTCTGACATAATTGAGTTCAATACTCCGGAAGGTGTTCCAGGACCAGTTTCGATGCTTAGTGCTGTTAGAATGGGCTCTAGTGCATTGTATTTAGTTTGGAATAAGCCAGAAGAACCAAATGGTATCATAACAGGTTATGTGATTTCATACGAAGAAGTTAGTGGAACTGATTTAGGACCTAGAATAGAAAGAATGCCGGTCATTTCTGCTTCTGAAATGCGTACAAAATTAGCTGGTCTCAAACCTGCGACTAAATATCGCATTACTATACAAGCAATGACTTCGAAAGGCGAAGGCGAAGAATATTACATTGAAACAAGTACTGGTGGCGATGATGATTTGAGCCCAGATGAGCCAAAATTTACTTTCACTGGATTGCCCGATGAACAGGGAAAATCAGGCATAAGAATCATCTGGTTACCAGCATTGGAAGGAAGACCAGGAAGTCATTTTTATGTACAGTATCGAAGGAAAGGTATGATCTTTTTTTGCCTAACAATGTTTAATAACTACATTATCAGGAGAGGAACATTTCGAAAGCACTCCAAAAGAAGAAAATGAAGATTTTACAATTATCGAAGGCTTAGATATTGGAACAACATATGAAGTGCGCGTTGTTGCCGTTGATGGAAGACATCAGACACCAAGCAAAACCATCGATGTTTATGTTGGTGGAAAAAGCCTTTGTGAGTTTTTCTTTTAAAATTTCTTGTATTTATAATATAAAACCTTGTGTAAATAATTTTACTTCTAAATCATCAGCTGTTATCGCAACTGAATCAACCGATCATTTTGCTAAGGCCGACTGGCTCATTGGGATGTTGTGTGCTATAGCTTTGGTGATTATTTTAGCAATAATTGTTTGTATTATTAAACGAAATCGAGGCGGAAAGTACTTTGTCCATGAAAAGGAAGCAGCACAAGGAGGAGAAATGGATTATGGTGATGAAGGAGGATTCAATGAATATTCAAAACAGTAAGTTGAATTTTTTTCACAAAACGAAATACAAAACCTGTGCTATATTTAACCTATTCAAAATTAAACCAAACATCTTATTTAACAGAATTGAACCTAGAATTCCTGCTCGTGTCGGTAGCAGAACTTCACTTACAGGCAGCTTAAGACATCCAGATGGAAACGACACTGATTCAATGACTGACTTTGGCGAAGACGATAGTTCAAAGTTCGGAGAAGACGGTTCTTTTATCGGCCAATACGGCTCGAAGAAAAAGAATGCAGTGCCACAATCTCCGATGGGAGTAGCCACTTTTGTGTGAAATGAATTACCACCAGAGAGTTTTCAAAAAAACTGCCTTACTAACTTTAGTGTTATTTGTTGACAATCTCGTCATCATTTCACACGTGTTTACATTCCACGCTCATCTATTTACACTTATTCATAATATATATAAATGTATTAGAGAAATCAACTCGAATCTCGCCCTTTGAATCTTCGTTTCTCAGGTTTGCAGCTTAAAAGTAAATCAATCAACACAATGGTCAGAATCAAAAGCCAGCATCGAATTTGTTTAATTTTTGGCTTTTTCAATCATTGTTTAAAGTTATTCTTTTTTATGCGTTTTTTTTATTAATTTTTTAGTTTTAGTGTGCAAAATGAGACTATTTAAATAAATTTTATTTATCACCAATATTTTATTTCGCCGTTTCTCTTTCAGTTTAATTTTTCACTTGCTATCAATTTTCGAAAACATCGAAGTTTAGAAACAATTTCAAATGAATGTGGTTCAAAAGCATAATCATCGATATGAAAAGTGAGATAATAATGATAATAATGATATTGATTTATAACTTGAGCATAGCGAAAGTGAATAAATTATTTTTGTGATAAACTGTGTTAAAACAATTTGTGCAAAGTTTCACTTAATTTTTACAATCATTTCGTACATTTTACGCACAGGATTTGCATTTCAGCGATACGTTTTACTTTGCAAAGTATTACTTTGTGCTCTACACTCGTTTGCATCGAAATTTTGGCGATTTTTTTAACGAAATCTTTTTGTTTAAAAAGTTAAATTCTAAAAAAATTCGATTTCGAAATGTGTCATCAGAAGATTGTAATAGACAAGCGGCCCCTCAAAACACGTTGTTTTAAAATTTCCAAAATGGGACGAAAAAAGGTTTTCGAATCGAATTCAATTTCATTTTTAATCTCATTTTTTGACGCTTTTTACAGAAGTCGAAGAAAAATGCAAATGAAACGGAAGCAGACGAGTTGGTGAAAGCGCCGCATTCGTTTGTGATCAAACGCGGACGAATCGGGCGAAAGTGCGCGCAATTAATGATGGACGTACGCAAAGTGATGGAACCGTTTACGGCGAGCAATTTGAAGATAAATAAGAAAAACGTGATTCGAGACTATGTCAGTGTTGCCGGTCTTTTGCACGTCTCGCATCTACTCGTTTTCACACAAACAACTAAAGCTGTCTATTTGCGAACGTGTCGTTTACCGCAAGGACCCACTCTCACGTTCAAGATTCTTGAATTCAGTTTAAGCCAAGATGTTATTTCTAGTTTGCGAAAGCCACTCGTTTACTCCACACTGTTTCAGCTCTCGCCACTTGTGATAATGAACGGTTTCAGTGGCGACGAACAAATGCAGTTAAAATTGATGACTTCGATGTGGCGAAATATGTTCCCTTCGATCGATGTTAACAAAGTGAATCTAAATTCAATTCGACGCTGTATTCTTTTAAATTATAATCAAGAAAACAAACTTATCGATTTTCGCCACTATGCCATAAGAGTAAAACCTGTTGGCTTGTCTCGAACTGTTAGAAAATTGGTCACGTCGAAAAAGATTCCTGATTTGGGAAAATTAAAATCAGTTGATGAAGTGATTGACAAAGAAGCTTGCTTCACAGAATCCGAAGGAGAAGGTGATGAAGTGGATGAATCACGACAGATCACGCTTCCTCAAAATATAAGCTCTCGCGGAAATATGGTTAATGAAAAAAGCTCTATTAGGTATGACCATTCTTTAAAATTTATACTTAAAACGCAACTTTTGAATGGTGTTTTAAATTTCCAAAATAATTTTGATATATTTTGCATTCTCAAGTTCGCCTTTATTATTTCTAATTTAGGTTGGTTGAAATTGGACCAAGGATGAAGTTGGAGTTGGTGAAAGTTGAAGAAGGTTTAATGGGTGGAGAAGTTATTTATCATAGTTTAATTAAGAAAACAAAAGCTGAAGTGAAAGCGATGAAACAAAAGCGTCAACAGAAGATAAGATTGAAACTTTCAAGAAAACGACAACAAGAAGAAAATATTCGAAGAAAGCAAGCGAAGTCAAAAAAATTTAAAGTAAAGTCTATAAATAAGAATAATGAAGACGATGGTTCTAAAAAAGCTGATTAATCATTAAATTTCTATTTCCCCTTTCGATACTTTTATCATTCTCCTTAAACTTGTTGAATAAAACTAATTGACTGACTAATTGACTTTATAAGTTATTAACCTATCTGGTCTTACAAATTTAAAGTTTAAAAATTACGTTGCACAATTTTTGATAAATAATACATTTAATCATACATGTAATTTCATTTTCAATGTTTATCATTTTGGTTTTCAGTTTAGAATTCAATATAATCAAAAATTTCATTCAATCTATCAATGTGACTTGAATTAAAGGAAGCGATTATATTTTTTAATTGCTATCAATCACGTCAAAACTAATTTCTTACCTTTTAATGTCATGACTTCATATCTTATATCCAGCTGAATCAATTGAAAAAATTTTAGCTAAAATTTTTATTTGTCACCATTCTTAATTTTTTCTTATGATACTTAATTCAGTTAGCTTAGCTTAGTTTAGACATTTCAAAATTTATTTATCAAGCTAAGTTTTATCATGTTGTTCATCACAAATTAGAATTATTGAACATCAACAAAGTCAACAAACCATGCATGCTGAAGAATCTGTTTGGTGGTAAGTCGAGCGTTCGGCTCCAATTGTAAGCATTCGCATAAGAGCTGAAAACATTCTGCGCTGACTGTTTTGAAAATCTTATCTCTTGTGTTTTTCCATTCATCTTCAAAAGTTGAATTCTTATCGTTAATGAACGGGTAGTGACCCAATAAAATACAAATAAGCAGAACAGCGAAATTCCAGATATCAGCTTTTGTCGGATCATAGAAATAACTGCAAATCACTTCGGGTGCTGATTCTTTGATCTCGCACTTCGACTTTCGTTGCAATTGCATCTTCTTTTCAACCGAATTCCAATAAACACACGCGTGTTCGAGTCCGGTGATTTTAACCAAGTTATCAACCCCAAAAAACACTGACAATACGCTCAAATTATTGTGAGCAATGCCGATGTCGTGAAGAAAATCGAGCGCAGTTACGATCTGTTTACACCACAGACGAGCCGTGCTTTCATTGATAGGCCCACTCTCAATAATGATCTGAGCTAAGCTCTTATAGATAAGCATTTCTTCAAATATGTACACTTTGTTGTGAAAACGCATAATTTCATAAAGAGTCGGTAGGTGAAGGTGGTGAAAGTGACAACAGTATTTAAGAATTCTTAAGCCATCGTGCAGCAGGTAATCCAAAGTTTGCTGATCGAATGAATCAAGCGGTAATATTCTAGCGACAAATGGCTTTCCTTTGCTGATGTCAATTCTGTGAACAGCGTGAAAAATTATCCACCACGACTCATTTTCAATGGGCTCATTAGTTAAACTGAAGCCAAACTTTAGTGAAACGTCAATTTCATTTTCTAATTCGATTATGTTTATAGTCCTTAGATGCGCTAAGTTCTCGGATACTTTTTTCATTCTTTCCTCAAACTCTTCTCGCTTTTTTCGTTCAAAGATTTCATCGATACTTTCAGCTTTCGTTGCATTTGATTGAAGCGAAGGCTTTTGTGAAATTTTATTCATTTCTTCAGCCATCTTTTATTTTAATTAACTTTTACTTTTAATATAACTTAAACAGAATCGAATTTTAATGAACAATAAGTTACACTCGTGCAAACAATATTCATTTTTTTCATTTATTTCATTTCATTTGTCGTAAACATTGAAATGAATATTTTTGTCATTTCACATTTTCCTTACATTTTGTACTCTTTTACTTTGTAAACTCAAAGAGAACGGACAAACACAATAAGGTAAAAAATTCTTTCTACCCCGACATGCACGCGCACTTTTATTAGACCAGCTAGACTTTTGTTAAAACATACCCTTAAGCTATTTCTTTGTGCACAAGTCGAAAACACCTTTTCAATGTTTTAACCCGCTATTGATACTATTCTGCATTCTTTCTTACCTAATAATAATATAAATTCAGAAAAGCACCTTATACGCATAAACATTTTATTAGAAGTATGAACAATTCTCATCTTTGAGCTCGAAAGAAGCCAGAGATTCATTTTTCCCGGGTGCCGAACACGCAGCCTGATGCGATTCATTCCGGTTTCGATTAAACCGACGCAAGAGCTGGGGACAATTTAAGCTCTCTTCGGGCTCCCATGAATTCTCGCCGTCCCTGAAATCTTCCCATTCAACTATTACGTTTTACTTTAATATTTTCGTCTTTTTTTGTCTGTTGCGTCACAGAAGACATAACCCCGGCCCGCTCTGCGGATGCGACAGTATGATGTATGAAAAATTGTTGTCGCTCATGAAGAGCTGCCCCTTTCTTTATTCTTTGATTAATTTTTTATCAAATTCTTATTTCTTTGAACACTTATATGGTGATGAACAACACTATTACTTATTCAGACATGCCAAGTAACAAAAGGATTGTATTATCGCGACAGTTTTTGTTAAAATTCAGAAAAGAACATCAAAGCCAAACCCAACAATACTAACTTCTCTTAAAATATTTGGAATACTGCATTTCAGGGGAAGAAAACGGAAAAAGAAACATAATTTAGTTAATGAAACACCAATTGACGAAATTTGTAAGGCTAAAAGATTAAAAATACTTCATCTCAACACAAGAAGCTTGTACAATAAGATACACGAGATAAAATACCTAATGAATGTTATAAAGCCGTCTATTCTGTGTGATAAGAAACAAACGTCGAAGAATGCAACAACTTGGCGATCTGGATTCGTCAATCATCTATATCAATATTAAATCTAACCTTAAGCATTATCTTTTCTCTGATTACATTTCTATGATCTAAATAGTTGGATCTAAATACCTGACCTAACCTAAACTAACCTTACTTTTGAACGGTAAGTTGCCGAAAAATTCTCATTTTTGAACTTCTCCTCTCTGACTTAGTAAAGAAAAATATTCAAAACTGATTTTCTCGATTTGGCCCGGAATGTAAAATTTTACCTAGGTCTGTAAGAGAAGCCCGATCCGATTTGTGAATGTATTTTGTTTTGTACGCTTAGGGTTCATCACAGGACACAAATTGTTAATAAGCATCTTTATTATTTATTTTTCCAAAGAATGTGTGCAGTCATTTTCACAAAGAAACAAAAGGATACAATTTACTTTAGCTTTTTCTTCGGTCTCAAATTATTCGAATGTCCGCATTTACGTTTTCTGCAATTAGTTGCTTTTTGATGTAAACGCGCGTAGCATCTATAAAACAGTGATAATTGAGTTAAATTATCTGTTTATCATCTAACACTTAAACATTTAAACACATACTTTCGGCAAATCATTTTATCGC
>NCKU01004316.1:0-12585 GCA_003675995.1 Dinothrombium tinctorium | reverse complement strand
GTACCTGATCGTATCGATCAAATATTTTGTTAATCTTTCGCTTGTTGATTCGTCCTAATAGTTTCATTTGTCGAAATATGTTTTCCTCGACCGGAAACATCCTAAACAAAATTAAACGATGAGCAATCGTTGTACTTATTTTAAATATTTTATGCATTTAATTCACTTAATTTATGTTTTACGGCATACCAAAAATAATATCAAATTGCAAATAGTTATTAAATTTTAAAAACAAAAGCTTTTGATATTATAACATAGATAAGTTAAAATAAGGTTGAGGATAGGTTAAAGTGCAAAAAGATCGTTTTAAATGCAAAGATTTTAATTATTTTTTTAAACTATTTCACCTGAAATGCTGAGATAATTTATTATATTACGTCATTAGATGGCGGTTTTCATTCAATTTAAACTTTCAAAAGGTCTCACTGTACACTCGTTTACAATAAAATCTTTCAGTCAGCTACTTTGAAATAAAGCAAGTTTGAAGTGAAATGAACAGATTTAATTAGATATGAGTGCATTTACTGTAGCTATGCAGAAAAGAGCATCGCTTTGCTCAAAGCACTAAGCATGAGATGTTTTCTCGAGGCATTACTTCATTTTAGATGAAAAATATGATATGACACGATTAAAACATCATTACGTCAATGCAAGTTTTAACTAATTTAATAAAAAAAACGTACATACCTTGAAACTTCGCTCAATTGCAGCTTTCCATCTTTGTTCGAATCGAAAATTTCGAAAATTAAACTCGTGTATTCGCGAAGTTTGTCTACGGGTATGGTGTGCGATGTGGTCTCTTTGTAAAAATCGTTGAGTATTTTCTAAAATTAAAAAAATTTTCTGACAATTTTGAATGCTTTACTTTGTTTAAATAAATTAGCGAAGCGAGAAAATAATTTCGCTTTAAATTATATAATTTGAATTTGTGTTTAATTTTTAATGATTGTAACAAATTTTTGTGGTTTAACGTAAATTATAAGCATTTTGACTTATTTTTGGGCCATAAAAATAATTTTTTAATCATGAATTTTTTTAATTATGGTTTTATAAAATAGTAATTTTTTGTTTTTCAGGCTAAAAATATTTCAAACGTATGAAAAAAATGCGTTTCAAGATAAAAAAAAAATGCAACATGGACATGAAAATGTGACAAACTTTTTTACGCAACAGTCGCATACCATTTTATCCTAAAATGCGTAATACTGAAACACTCATGCAGGAAATAAATAAATAAGCCTTACGTAATGAATTGAAGAGAAAACGTAAAGCAAATAAAAAAAACTGCATTCTATGCTTTTCATCAATTCTTCACTATATGGGTGACTAATTAAATTCAGCTTGTAATCTAATGTAAATACAGTTTTGGCTAAATTTTTTATGCTATCTAATCAATTGAAAATTCAAGTCTTGAGTGAGAAAGCAGCATACTAATGTGGACATTTTCTAATAAAGTTTTTAATAAATTAATCCACTTCGTTTTCAGTAAAAAAATATTTTGAAAATTTCTATTTTTAAATTGTTTAGATAATCAATTAATTTTTTTCAAAATTGAATTTTTCAAAGCGTCACTTTTTTCACTGATTCTTGAAGGTTTCTTCAATAAGTTTTTTCAATAAACAGTTTTCTTTACTCTCTATCTATCCTTCTATTTGTTGACTTACCTCGAGTTCCTCAATCTCGATGTAACCGCTATTATCAGCGTCATATTTCTTCCAAACCTTGTCAGGGCAAAAAGTTAAAATATTTTTATCGGAGTAAAAAAGTAAATTTCATTTACTTTCATAAAGTCAACACTTGTTTTGAGTGAATTATGGTGCAGCAACAAGTCCGATAAAGGTTGTTCAATGGGAACCACGTGTACTAGCTCTTTGATTTCGATCTTACCATTATCGTTCTCGTCATAGGCTTGCATAAATTTCTGCTTAAACTCATTGAAAAGTTTCACTGAAACAAACTATGCAAATAACGAAAAGCGAAATAATTTTTGTAAATCAGCAAAGCCTCCGCAACAAACCTCTGTTTCTTTTGAGGCAGTTAAGCTTGTCATGAAATCGAGCAAAAGCTTGTCCAGTTCCTTACCGTCGATAAAACCATTGCCTCCAAATGAAATTAATTGAGGACAAAGTGACAATTAAAAAAAAAACTCACCGTCAGTGTCATAATTTTTCCACATTTCTAGAAACTCATTCGCTGTTAACGTTCGAAATTCGCCTGTATTCGGATCACGAAATTGTCTCATATGATTTTTGCCCGTGTTCTTAATCGAAGTATTTCGTTCCATTTCATCTAATTTCGAGAGGCTTAACAAATTTAGTTTTTCAGTTTTTTAAATCAACATTTCACTCGAATGTAATCGAATGCGTTTAGTGGATATTGCTACTCAAGCGCTAACGAACAAGTCAATCTCGAAGGCCGTAAAACCACATTTTTAAAAATTTCTTAGTTGACAACATTCATCTAGTACAGCTTCTGTCACAATGTTTCGCTATCTTATTCATTGAAAACCGGTATATTCAAAGCAAATTATCGCGAAATGTTTTGACAAAAGCTGTTTTTATTTTTTTTTTTTTAATTCGATGAAGCTTAATTATTCTTAAATCATATTTAAATCGAAATAAAAGTTAAAAATTACTAATGATTTCAAATATTTGCAGAAGGGAATTTTTGCCGCAATAAAACGCATTTATGGCTAATGATTTCAATGTGTAAAAAACCGCTATCTTCAAAAGATTTATTACGAATGAATATGAATTTTACATCACCTTTAATATAAGTTTGAAATTTTAAAAATTTGAAAAAATATGACAAAATTGATTAAAAGCTATATTCATATAGCGATTGAAAATAATTAAACATGAAATTCAAATTTTTAAAACTTATGAAATTTGAATGTGGGTCTAATTTTTCTCGAACAAAGAATATTAAGCTAAAAGTTTTCGTGTTTAAAATAATTTTAAGCAAATAAATTAATTCTTACAAATACAAACAAGTTTTATTTTCAATACATTCTTCACTTTAAAAACTCTAAAAAAAAGGACAACACCAAAATCTTTTTCAATAAAATTTAAACTCAAATCATTTCTTTGTATTTTGCATTCAAAAAGTTTTTGTGTTTTCTTTTAAATCACGAACAATAAAAACATCAGAATTCGCTATTTTGAAAAACGCTTTTTGCCCTCAGCTTTTTTTCTATTTTACATGATGTATCGCAGTAAATGACAGCAAAAACACAGCAGTCAAAAAGTTTTTTAAAAGCTTATGCTTAATAGCTTAATAAATGCTTTTTAAGCGCTTTGAGATGAGACGCGTCCGTAATAATTGTTTCGTTTGAAAGCTTTTTTAGCATGAAAATAAAAAGTTTCAAAATTTTTTTAAAAGTGCAAATAAATTTGATAAATCATCCATGTTTTTGTTGTAAACATGCAAGTAAAGAATTTAAGTTAAGCTTTAAATTTAATTCGTTTATGTAATCGGATTATGAAAAAAACTTGTCATTTGGATTTTTCTGCTTTATTTATAAAGAAAAGTAAGTAAAATATGAAGCTTGTAGTTTAAACTCAAGTTATTTCATAAAAGACACTCGTTTAACGGTGTAGCTTAGCAATAGTTTAAATTATTAAGGTAAATTAAGTGAAGTAAGAATAAATCCGGATTAGTTTCAAAACTTAATGCTTGGTATGTTTATACAGAAGTGATCTCGATTTTATCTTTTAACTCAGCAACTTCTATGCGTTATGTGTCTACTGGAAGAATGTTTATTAAAATATATGTTCATGAGGGTTTAAGCGAGGATGCAACTTGCAAGATTATTTCATATTTTACAATTTAGCGGACACTTTTCTCTAAAATCTAATTTACTGAAGAAAAGCAAACGCTTTTTGAGAAAGAGAAAAAATATTTTAATAAAAAGCAAAGTTTATTGATAAAGAGCAGTAGGAATTTAGACTCTTGTTACTTGTTCAAATTAACATATAAAAATAAAAGTTGCACTTAAGCAAAAGCTTAAGCTTAAGCTTGCAATAAGTTGCTGTTTAATCTTATACTTCAGTGAAGAGAAAAAGTCTCACTTTACATGAAATACGCTTTATGCATAAAAAATAACTTTTTTCAATCCAAATTACATCTTACACCCATCAGATTTTTCTAAAAATATGAACTTGTGAACTGAATTTTAATTTGCATTCAAGGTTGAGAAAATCAAAACTTAGACTTGAGACAGAGATTAGATACGCTTTAGCTACAAACAACTTGAAAATTTCACGGAAAGTCCGTTGTTATGTTGAAAAATTAGTTAAGCGAGTAGAAATCATCTCTGTTTTAAGTTAACTTTCAAATTTTTATTATGATTTTAACTCATTTTGTGAAATTTGAATAATTTAATTTTAGATAAAGGCATTAAAAATGAATGAATTTCGAAAATCAGAAAATTTTAAAGGCGCCAAATAATGTCGCTGCCAACTTTTTAATTTATTTTTAGAACTTTAAAAACTATGAAAATGTGCAAATATGAATTGAAAGAAAGCACTAAATACATACCATGAATGCATTTTGAATTTCGCTGCTCGTGTCCACATTGTACCCATCATTTTACAATAATCCATTCTCTTTAAATAATTAAAAATTAGCGAGCTAAAATCTTAGCAAACAAATTTAATTTCACGACGCTTTTATTTTGCACACAACAAACGCTCACTGTTTAATGCTTGCGTTACAATACACTTTTGTCTTTCGCGAACTCGTTACTATAACGATGCGTATCATTACACGTATAACGATAAAAATATGGCATTTCTACTGCTTCGATCGGAAGCAAAGTTTAGTTCGATTGCGGAGGCAAAAATTATTTCTCTATTGACAGAAAGATTTTAAATACAATCTATAAAAGTGTTCGCTTCCTTTTCATGCGTTGCTACGCTTTGAAAGTTAAGTGCCAAGTATTTCATCGCTACTTAAGTGTTTTGCACAAATCCTTTCATTTGAAAAAAGGATTGACGTGCATTGTATTTTATATAAAATAAGCAACTTTAAAGCAAAATAAGGATGAAAAGAGAGAATTATAATTTAATACTTGTACAAGCCGTTTAATTGTAGCGTATTGGTCAAAAAGAAGCATCAGGATCATATTTTTCATACCGCTGAATACAAACTTCAATCGAATTTCAAATGCTTTATTTTAGCGCGATTCATCAAAATTCATGTCGGGAAATATGAAAGGCATTAAACGAATGTCGCTAAGCTTTTATTTATTGCAATTGAACTAAAAAAGTTTAATTAAATTAAACGAAACAAAAACTGTGGACCAAATATGATTGGCGATTGATAAAAAAAACTTTCTCGACAGTACTTTGAGTACTTCAATAAAATGACTTAACAAAATCACTTAATATGAAAAAAATTATATTTTAAAGAGCAACTTCTTTATTTTGATTTTGATTTTTATTTCAATGCTCATCTTGCGAAATAGTTTTTTTAATGTGGTCATGAATTTTAAAATTTCTCATTTTTTTGTTAGGAAAAAAATTAAAAAAGCTTCTTATGCGGAAGTTCTTTTTATTCTTTTCATTGAAATAACAAACTTTTCAATATACAAACACTCGTTTTGAAATTCAAATATAAACTTTCGCTGCATCAGCTATTTTAAAAAAGCAATCGTCTCAAGTATCAGTAACCCAATTACTTAAATGAAGAGCGTTGAATTCGCTTATACTAAAAAAAGCGATATTTACAATTCTAAAAGGGTGAATTGAAAACGAACCTTTTCTCGCTTTCTCGTGACATTTGTAAAACTTACTAAATTTACTTTCGTTTCACGCCGACGGAAATTTCACCTTTTTTACACATTATAAGCATTCTTATGTTAACTACACTTTTACTCGGCTATTAGCTAAATTTGTTCCGTTTTTAAACATTTAGGTCACGTTTGTTTGCGCTCAGAAAATCAGAATCATTTTCTAAATAACTGCGATTATTTCAAATATTTGCTTACTGTTCGTTCACGTCTAAAGAAAGAGAAATTTGCTAATTTAAACAAAGAAAGTGAAAATTTGTGTTACATCATTTCATGATTTTCAAAAATTTATTCATTCTGAAACTCATAAACGCCCTAACGTTAAAAATGTTTTCATATTTACACGCCGAGTCTGACTTACGTATATGACTTATTTAAACAATTAATTTTTGAATTTGGTATCGGATAAATGAAAGTAAATGCCAATAAATGGAAGCCGTTGTTATTCAAGGTGGTATGATAATGATGATAATAATGAAAAAAACAAATCAAACTATTCATAAAAAAAGAAATTCAGCGTTTGCACACACTCATTTCAAGTCATTCTAACAAAAAATATTTTTCGAATGAAAAAAAAGCGAAGGTGGCGTGTGACATTTTGGTGTTGAATTCTCTGCACGTAGCACACTGATTGACAATGAGTGAGCAATTCGTAAGCTATATTTCACTTGCTCGAGTCGAAAACTAAAGCGATAAAAACAAATCGCAACGAGGATGGAAATGCGCATTTTTGAATATGTAAAAAAATTGGTTCGATGTTTTAAGCTTGAAATGGAATGGAATGGAATTTTTATGAATCAAAAGTACTTGATGAAAAATGAAATAATTACAGTTATCACTTTGAAACCGTTTTCTTGAATCTGTTTTTAGCAATTGAACAATTCACCGTATTCAGTTCGGTACAATTTGTATGTTATTTATGCTTTTATTAAAATTTGATGATGCTAATAAAAAAATTCATTAAAATTGATGAATTTAATAATAAAGTAAACGCTTTAAATACGCATTGAATGTATAATTTTCAACCACAAAATGAAGTTAAATAACCTAAATTGATCTTTGTTTGAGAAGATACAACGTTTCAAGCGAAGAAAACTCATAGAGTTTTATGGTGAAATGTTTTGCTCTGATTAGCGAGAAAAAAAAAATTTGAAAAAACCGTACAAAATAAAATAAAAAGAGAAAAGTACGCATTAAAAAAGAAATGCTCATTGTTAGATCAAAATTTTTAGTTGAAAGTGTTGAAAATTACAGATTCACTTGTCATAAAAAAACGACGAAGTCAATGAACTTCGGGGAGACAATTGATTATAAAATCGCGGACGATTCGCATTTCCTGAAAAAATAGTGACTAATTCGATTTAATGCTCAATTCAAATTTGTTTTTATTACCGGCGGAAATGTTGTATGTCCTAATCCTGGAAAGCGTTTATACTCATAATCACTCATCACATGTTTAACTGGTTCAACACTCATCATACTCCATTCGCAAGGTATGATGGGGTCGATTTCACCGTGGCATTGTAACACGGGCATGTTTCGTAAATTTTCGTTTAAAGCCTGAGGATAATCACTACGCAAAGGTAGCCAGCAGCTCAAAGCAACGAGGCCAGCGAGTGGCTCTTTATATCTAAGAGCGGAATGAAAAGCCAATCCACCACCTTGTGAATAACCACCTAACATTATACGTTTCGCTGGAATATTGAACTTAGTTTGCTCGTTTTCAATCAAATTGTGAATGTATTCAGTCATTCTTTTAATGCCCGATTCATCTTCGAGTCCTTCTTCACCGTATGGAGTCAATAAGTCAAACCAAGCATTCATAACGCACCCACCGGCGAGCGTGATCGCAATTTCAGGTCTGGAGAGAGAAAAAATAGGTTTGAAAACAAGAAACAAAGCGTCATCGATGATGGTTTTTCATCCGTACGCGTTTGTTTTGTCCTCTGAATTGCTTTTACTTTGTTAGTGTCAATTTATCAATCGACACGCTGACCCACTTTCACAGGAACTGATCGCTTGCACTCAGACATCATTTGTTTTTGAATTATTTTCACTTTCGATCGCTATTTTTCCCATTTACCCCATAATTGTGTCACAAAACAAAATATTTCTCTGTGCTTCGTATTTAATCTGTCTGAAGAAGTTTTTCAAAGAAAGAAAACTCTACTCACGCCGTCGGACAAATGCATTTTACATAAGGCGGCTTCAATCTCGCAAATGTGTCTGCCCACCCATGGCCGGTATCGCCTCTTCCGTGGAGAAAGATCAGCTTTTAAAAACAAAAATGTGCGATTAGTTATAATAGCGACATGTGTTTCAAAATTTTGACATCACGCGAAACGCAAGCGATCATTATGCGCTTTGCTTGATTGAAAGATCTTTCAAACGTTAGTTCAAAAGAAGACAGTTGACAGATACTTTCTAAACAGCCATTAATTACGAGAATGACGAGCTAAAACAAATCGCAGTGCGCACTTACTGTGGCCGTATGATTGCCATTTTTAGCGTCAACAACAACAGCAGAATTGTTCGAACTCATATGTAGCGCCTCTGAATTTGATCCGATCGACGATCAATGTGTCAGGTGGAAGAGTGCTATCGTCAAGCAGCTGCCTCTTAGCTGCCAATTGCTTCTCGGAACCGCGCGTTTTAAAGCCACTATTCAATGCTTGCTTATCGAAAACTTTTTTTGTAAATTGTGAATGAAAAAATCTAAAAATTATTCAGCAAAAGTGGCTACTGGACTTGGATATTCATTCACTGCTGTTATTTATGCAGCTCATAAAATTTTCACAAAATGCATATTCACCCTACCATTAATCGCCCGCGATAATAAATTCAAATGCTGCACGCATACAAATCGAGTGCTTGCGTGCTTGCGTGAGTGTTTCGCTCACTTGTGGTGAAATTAACTTTTATTTGAAATAAATTTTATTTCAAAAAAATATTTTCTTTTTTTGAAAAAAAGAATCAAAATTCTCAAACAAAGAAAGCAAAAGTTCATGCCTAATTTCACTTAATTCAAACACACGAAAATGGTTTAAAATTTTTTAAAAATTTGTAACCATTTCGCAAAAGATTCATTCGTATTCTGAAAAAAAAAACTGAACAAAGTCACTTGCAATTGAAAATATTTCTAACGTAATGAAAGAATCTCACAAACTTTTTACTTTCCACTTCAATCGTCATTAAGTTTTTTTGCTTCAAAAACATTCGCAACGAAAACAAACAAATTCGGGTGAAAGGCTTTCTTATCAACTCGATACGTTTCAAGTGAAGCCATCGAAAATGAAATATTGTTGGTATTACTTGATATCAGAGAATGAACACTCTTTGCATTCATGTTCAATATTCAAAAAGTTTGAAAGTTTCGTTTTAAAAATTTAAAAATGCGTAACTAACGTAACTAGCCAAATAGATTCTGCATCGAAAATAAAACAATTTTTCGAAAAGTTCTTTTTCGAATATAAAATAAAAACTCGTTCTTAAAAAATGTTTGATACGAAGATTTTTATCTAAAATTGCTAAAATTAATAAATTTCTAAATTCATGTAAAAAAAATTGAATGAATGCAACTATTGAAAGCTAAAATGAAAGCAAATAAAAATAAGCATCGAGCAATGTGATCATTCGAGCGAAACTCGTGTAACGATGTGCTCGAAAAAGTGACCAAATTTTTATCGCCTAAAACTAAAAAAAAAGATTATTAAAAATTTGGTGAGCTTATACATTGTAATTTGCGAACAAACGTATCCACACCTAAAAAAACTGCGTGTATCAAAATTTTCTATTTTTAGTCAGCTGTAATTACAAGTATTTTCGATCAAAAGTGGAAATCAAGCGGTT
Organism: Dinothrombium tinctorium; assembly: GCA_003675995.1. Lineage (NCBI taxonomy): Eukaryota > Metazoa > Arthropoda > Arachnida > Trombidiformes > Trombidiidae > Dinothrombium > Dinothrombium tinctorium. The sequence continues at coordinate 2,945 of NCKU01004316.1, read as the reverse complement.
TTGCCGTTATCTTTGTAAGATGTGTGCAAAAATTATAATCAAAACTTGCGAGCATCAGCTGTAATGCTTCTTAGAGCTTGAATTCCGGCTCTTTAAGCGAGTGCGCGCAACGCTTTTGTATTGTGCTACAGTTAGGCTCGCTTGTTTTTACAGTGTATCTAATAATTAGATTAGCGATTAGTTGTGTCTCAGTAAACGCGTGACACACTTACCTTTTAATTCGTATAAAAATCGTAAACGAAAATCAAAGCGTTCGACAGAGTTGAAGGCAAAGTGAGAGAGAAAAGCGAAAGACTCGTTTTTGGTTCCGCGTTTCTTCACACATTTCAACAAACTTCACTTCGCTCGCGTTTACTTTTCTTACTTCTCCTCTCTCCGCGTTCGGTTCTCATTCGCTTTCATTTATTTGTTTTTCAAATAACATTCAACATTTAAAGCTGTGTTTGCGCTCGATTCTCTCATCTTTTCTCTTTCGCTCGTATTTTAAACAGTTCGTGAAAAACTTTTCGCAAACTTTGCTCTCCACTTGTTCAGTGAAATTTTTTTTCGCTCTTATCGTTATCAATTCACCTCTTTACCTCATTGCTTAAAAAAACATGAATAATATCATTTTGGTGAGTATGATCTATGTTTACTAACGTTTGCATATTCGCTAAAATTTGCTGGTCAGTGTCAGTGTCGTTAGCTTTTGTTTTCGCTCAATCGATTCACTTTCAAAAATTTTTTAAAAATTCAAACCAATAAAAAAATTTGCATCACTAAAGTTAATGCAATTCTCTTCTTAATTATCATGTTTAAAACGATTACATTTTCGCGAAGATCGTTGCGCTTTCTTCTTCTTTTCTTTTTGAAAATAATTATGCGCAAGTAAATTGTAATCAAATGAAATTAATTCGGACGAGCGCACAATTGAGCACAAGTGTTGTTCTTAAAAAAGGAAGCGCTAATTCACTTACATTCTGAAAATAGATAATAAATGTTGCGTTGAGAAAGAAAAGCGAAATTATTACCTACTTAGGAGAAAATTTCTTTTTAAACAAACGATTTAATTAATTTTTTTTTACTGCTTTCAGCAAGTGGCAGCGATCTTTATAATTGTTTCGCTATTTTGGTCTCACTTTTGCTTTCTTATTTCAATTTTTTAAACTTAAATTATTGATTAATTCGTTTACGCTTTAAAAATTTGACAAATGAGACGATTTAATTCGGAAATTTTCGCAATTATTAAATTAAAATTTTCCACATTTTTCTAAAATAAAAAAATTTTACGCATTAAACATGTTAAACTGATCAAGCGCTTTTTACGCTTTGTATTAACATTTTTTTTTTAATTTTAGCAACATTTTAAATTAGCATAAGCTTTGTTCGTGCAAAATTTAGATTATCGCATAATTAAAAAACTCTTACACAATCAAGGTTCTAATTTTTTATTTTATTTTATTTTAACTTTACATCAATTCATCGCTTTTTTATGCTAATTTAACAACTTCTTTTGCTATTATTTAAATGAATGAGTAAAAATTTTTAAATAATTTACTTGTTTAAGCAAATTTAATATTAAAGCGTGTAAACTTTTTTCTTTACACGTAAAACAATTTAACTAAAATTGATCAGCTTTGCGTTCATCTATCTTCTCGTTAAATGAATTTGAAAACATTTTAATAGACTGAACATAATCGTGAAAAAAACTTTGTTTAATCCGTGAAATAACACGTACTCATCATTCACTCAACTAGTTATGTTGTCGATTGAGGTTAAGCAGTGAAGAAAATTTGCGATGAAACAAAAGTTTTCATATTCTTCTTCTCATACCTTCACTGAACTCGAGTGAATGAAAGTATGACATCGGTTCGCTTCATTGCGAAAACATCGATCACTCATTTCAATTGAATTGCGGGTAAACTGAGTTTTTTTACTTGCTTGACATTTTCGTTCAGTAATCGCTTTTATCTTAAACAGACTATCAAATTGTTTTGAATTATTAAAATAACCTCAAAAGAAAAACGAAAGAAAAATTATTTCTTGAAAAACTAAATAATTTTCTCTTCACCTTTTTTCCACTCAATTGTTTTCATAAATTTCGCCGCGAGCGATTTCTTCTTTCTTACGATGATGTGTTTATAAGTTGCTTTCAACGCAATGGTTTATTATCATCTAAAAAATAAATATTAAAAAAACGTGTTGAATCAAAAATAGAAGATTTATGTTCCATTCAAAGCTTAAAAAAAACTCAAAATGTGAATCTAACAAATGATCGTATGCAAAGCGCATAGATAATAAGTTTCGGTGGTTTTTTTCTCAATGCGAGAACTTTACAGTTGAAATTGTTTCATGTAAATTGTTTTCTTAAAAAGTTTGATACCTTTTTTAATTTAGAAACAACAGCTTTAAAGAATAGCTAATTTCGCCACTGATTATTGGAGTTAAGAATTTAAAAATATTTTGCTTTCTAAAATGCTCATCGCAAATTAAGGTTATTAACATTCACATTTATATAGCGCGTTTGTTCATTCGAAAATATGACCCTAATGAGAGAATATCTTTTCTTCATTAAGAAAATATTTCACTTTTTTTTAAACACTTCGTTTCGCTTTATTTTCACTTATGCGCAGCGATATAAAGATGAGGACGTGAAACTCGAGTGAAATAATATTGTTGTTCAATGTTTTTTAATTTTTTATTTAATAAAAATTTCATTTCTTGAAAGCGGCGATATTTTAAAAAACAAGGAAGCTGTTATAAAACAATTCAAAAATCAAAATGCAGCTTGTTCCTTTTCTTTTTTCAAAAAAAAACTTTCTAACACAAAGATAAAATATCAGAAACATGCTGTAAAAGTAATAAAAACGAGGCTTATTCTTATTTTCATCGCAATTCTCTTCAGAAACAATGTTTATTTGCTTTTTTCTTTCATATTTTAAATTAATTTTTTATTTATTTTTACA
>NCKU01004315.1:0-12586 GCA_003675995.1 Dinothrombium tinctorium | reverse complement strand
AGAGAGAGAGAGAAGCAAAAAAGAAAAAATGATATACACAATAGTATTTACTCATTTAATTAATTCTTTCTCAAGTGAAATGTTCACTTTCATTTGCTAAATGTCACTTCAATTTTATATATTCGCTCTTTATTTTTAATGAACTGCAAAAAGCTGTAAATTTAATGTTAAAAACGTCAATAGCTTTCTTTCTCCATTGAGATTTTATTTGTGTTATCCTCATAAGCCATTAAGAATACAATGATTGCGAAAATACAGCAAATATCGCAGATGTGGTGTGCAAAAATTATCTATGATCCATATGGGTAAAATTTTATCCTCCATGTCGCACTACTCTTCGTCTTATCAAACAAATTTATCAAGCGCTTCTATTCTACTCTCTTTAAAATTTGAATTCCTTTTCAAAATGAATGAATTCTTTAAGATTTACAGAATAGTTCGTTCGATCAATTTTAATATAATACCGACGCTGAGTTGTATTATTTAACGATTCTATTCTTTTAGAAACTTCTTTTTTGCAAAAATTGTGATTGAATTTTCACGAATATCAATATTATAAAGTTCAAAAAACGGAAAGCTTATCGTGGCAAGAATTACAAATATGCATTGTAATTTGTAGAAAAAAAAGTACAAAAGCTTTTACTTTTATCTCAAGCATTTTGCAAATTTTATTTTTTCATTTCAAATTTTGTGAGCTTCAATCGTTGAAATTTAATTTTAGAAGATAAGGAAAAAATTTCTCACTTTCAGAGATCGATTTTTTTTATTAAATTTTGTTTTGATTCAATTTTTTTCTGTAAAAAATCACAACTTCGCCTAACTTTTTCGATTAATTCAATTTGTAACAAATGCTTTTCAAAAGCGTACAACTATATTTGCTCGTCATGTTTAAACATTGTATGAAGTCTACAGTTCCTCTTCTCTAATAACTAGGGACATGAATTTTGGTGCTGCGCAAAAATTTTTATTTTTGTAAAAATGCTTCAATATGAATTCATATGTCAAATATATGAAGTAATAAATGTTTCTTATTTAAACATTTGGTATGAAAAATCACCAAATTTGACAATGCAGCACCAAACACCAAAATCACAAAATTTGCACTAAATCATCTCAAATAAATGGTTAATTCTTAAGAATTCATATTAGAATTATATTAAGCTTATAAGCCGTGTTTTTATTTATAAATTTAATGGTCAAGCATTTCATCAAGTTTTTCTCATTCGAGATAACGGCGATGCAAACCCGAGTAATGAAAAGCAGAGTTTTTCAGCAATTTAGTTGCCTTGCAAGCAAAAGCTCGCGCTTCAAATTTTTAAAACACTTTTCTTATCATATATTGAACTCATTATTTTATTTAACTTTAACTTTTTAAATAATTAAATTTTAAGTTTACTAAAAATAACTTTTAGACAGTAATTTAAGTTTTTTTAATCAAATATTTAAGTTTTTACTAGAGTTGATAAAGTTTGGTCACAAATATGTGCAGAAAAATTTAGGCTCATTCATACATTCTGTATCATACTTATTTATAAATTTGCTTGGAACATAGCAATACTCTATTTTTATAATGTCCTTTTCATGATGTTCAATGTAAAATTGTCTTAACATTTTGAATAATTGAAAAGTTTTGAGTAAAATTAAATGATTTATTAAATAAAAATTTATTTATCACATTCATACGAATCCGGCTTTGAAGAAATGCGAATATTAAAATAATTAAGGGTAAAAATTAATTTTAAGTTCTCACTTTTAATCTCTGTAACTATAGTTAAGGTTATGTTATATTCTTGAATTTACAGATTTTTTGAGTGGCGATTCAGCTTATCGGAGGAGATATCAAGGGATATCTTATCTGATTTAATACTTTCTTAGTAATCACAATTTTTTTATTAATTTTTTTATGAATTTTTGCACCAAATTTCACTATTTTTCAGCATCAAAATTCACGTCCCTACTAATAACATTAAATCATACAGCATTTCAATCTTAATTCGATTTAAAATGAAGCGAAAGAGTTAATTCGTCATTTAAGTATTGACACATTGATATAATCAAGCTTAAAGTTAATACTCATAAAGGCTAAAATACATGCATCATAATGTTCTTGCTTCTTTTTAAAGATCAATTGACGTATCAGCGATTGATTCTGTTCTACAAGCTTTAACGTACTCATTATTATTCACTATAAGAATATTTTTGATTCGTGCAATGAAAGTAAAACTCGACTCTAGTTGCGAATCGATAGCATCTCTGTTCGGCGTTCGTTTGTACGAAATACGCATACTTGCGAAATTTGATTCGCAATAGAAAGAAAGCTTCTTATCAATCAAAAGGAGCGATTTGTAGATTGAGACTTATTTGTAAAACAAGTGAGCAATTCATGCTCGAAAAAACAAGATGAAATTCAAATCTCAAAAGATAATTTTATGCAAATACACACATAAGCTTACTATTTATTAGCGAAAAGATTCTTTAAATTATGAAATGAAATATTATAGTTTCATCGGTACATTAAACTAAATATGCTTCGCATTCCCAAATCTATTCTAGTTTTTGCCGCGAAGTACTGAAAAAGACATTTTTTGTTGAGAAGCTCAAATTTTTCATATTATTTATGGTTGGCTAAGTTTTTGCTGCTTCTAATTTCCCAAAAGGCCTGAAGACTGTTCTCGAGCATTCAGCCGCTCGCACGTTTATTATAGACAGAAACAGATATGTTTCATAGTTTTGCTTATTAATTGCCGCTCTCTATTTCGAGTCGCTTTTATTCACCAATTCAGCGCTCACATCGAAGCATCAAAACAAAAAATCTCAACGAGTAAACTATTTAATATAAAAGTGAGTTCACGCATGAAATCGCGTAGAACAAACTCAGACGAGCAAATTCTATCAATACATTACTCTTTATATACATCATTGCAAATAAAATATTCGCGAAACAAGTCCGCAGGAACGACAAATTCTATTTTTGAAAAACTGTTTTTACTCTTGTGTCGTTAAACTATTCTATTCAAAAGTTTCTCTTTAAAACGTAAGATAAATTATTGACGCAAAGCATTGAATATTCTTTCGATGGTGACAAATTTTTTGGATACAATAACGCAAGAATTGATCTATCTCATATTCCTTTTAATATCCTTTTAACAAAGTTTGAGATATGTTATTAATATGAAAAAATAGTGTTTCACGCTGTCTGATTCGCAAAAGCTTAATACTTATTTGTGCTCATTACTGAACAGAAAGAATTGATTATCTTTCATCGATTATGACTGCAGAAATCACTCGAAGACAATTTAAAAAATTGTGCTCAATACTTAGCGCCAAACAAAACTGCGATCATTTTCTTAATACTCGTGAAAAATAAGCTAAATCACTTTTTTTATAATTTAATAATCTACTTAACATTTCTCATGCGATATTTCACAGAGATATTACAAATTAAAATTTATTTTAAAGAAATAGTAATTCAGTTGTTCCTATTACGATATTAATATTCATCAACGAGTATGTCTTCATCAAATTTTTTATTTTTATTTAAATTTTTTCCTGAATGAAATACATTTATCATAAAAATAGTAAAAATACAGAAAGTTACATTTTTTGTCTTTATTATTTATTTAGTAGTTAAAAAATAAAACTGAAAATGAGTTGCGTATGTAATATTAAAAAGCTGCGTAGGAAGATATCATTTCTAACTATAACTTAAGATGTCTAATTAAGTTTGTGCTTGCTCACTTAAATATTAACAAACGATGCAATTTAATTCGAGAAAGAAATATTTGCTTTTTAAAACACTACATTAATTAAAAGTTGATACAAGATAATGTCGACTTTTCTTGAAGGCAATTTATATTAGCGAATAAATTTAAACGAACGATTTTACGACACTCATTCCGATCATTTCTTTTTTCATTGATAAAATTGAAAAATTTAGCTTGGAATTTAGCAAATTCGAAATAGAAACTTACATTAGGAAAGCATGCCATTGAGCAACGCTTTTGTTGCAGCAAAAATTAATGAAATTCGCAGAGCAACTAAAAACAAGAAAAATAGCCATTTATTGTTCGCGGTGATTTATCTGAAAATGTTTCTTTGTTGATCTCTATTTTACCATTTCTTTTTCGAATTGAATTCATCACACAAAACCATAGGAAAGCATTCCAATAGTTCCAATACTATTTTCACCTTTTTTTTACTTCATTCACTCAATTTCTATATAAAATTATTACTTTTTGCGCATTCATTTTGTCGGAATATTAGCTATTACAAGCAAATACAAAAGCAAGATGATCGATTTAAAATCTCAATACACTAAGCTCTTACTTTAATCAAAATTCATTTATAATAATTTCACACCATTTCATAAAACTTAGAAAAAATCAGTTCGATATTTCATGAGTAAAAAAGAATAAAAATTTCATGTTTTACAGAGACATGAAGTGACAGATATAGCCAATAAATTTATCTGAAAATGTACACTCGTGACCACATAAATATTATCTTATCCATAGAAAATTCAAGTTTTAAATGGAAAAGATACATTTTAATGTGGCCACGGGTGTGTGTCAATTGAAAGTTTCAACCATTCAACTTAATTTATGCATCAATCTAACAAATTACAGAGCAAGTAATAAACATCATAATGGGTAGAGAAATGGTCGTTATAGAAAAAAAAACTGGGGAAAGAGCCAGAAATAATCAAATTAAAACAAAATCGTCAACGAACAATCCAAATGCGTACAATGGCGCTCATTTATTATGGTTTACTGCAAGCATTTCTATTTTATATTTCTCATCACTCTTTTCGTTTCAAAAGTTAATTCTTGTTTTTGAAATACAGGCAGTGAGACTAGAAAGTGAGACTCTTGAGAGGTTTTACTCTTCTATCTTCGATTTATTTTTCAACCTTAATCAACTGTTTGCAATCGTCCAGATTCTTTTGAATCTATATTGAAAGCACTTAATTTCTTAAGATGTTCATAATCAAGGCTTGTTTAAAAGAGACGCTCATTTGAACAAAATAAATAATTTCGAGTGCTTTTAGCAATAAAATTCTTTCAGAGTTATTTTACAAAACAAACATTACAAGTTTGCGAGAGTTTTTTATAAATTTTCTTTTATGGCATAATTTTGTGGAAATTTAATCAAGCTTTTTCACACAGAATTTATTCTTTTGGGTCATTCTCCGATTTACCATTTGATTATTTACTATTTAAAATTTTAATTTTTAAGTTCTGCTCCAAAAAATTATTAAAATCCATATACTATCCACTTCATTACCTTTAAATCGATCCTTTTTCTCTAATTTAGAAAGTTAATACAATATCACAAATTAGATTCTATAAAGCGCTTAACAAAGCAAAATTTTCTTCCTCAAAGCGTGGATATAATTTTACCACTTCGCTAATTTAAAAATTGAGCTTTTTATTAGAATTAATGACTGCTCATTCCTTTTGTTCAAGTCGATTAAATTATGATTATTGTAGAAAACAAGAGTATCGCTCATTATGTGATTTATGAAGACCTACTTCGTTATTATTCAACATGATTTTCATTCGCATTGCATATATTTCAAATATGCATAACAATAAGAATTTCAACATTTAATTGAAAAAATAAAATTAAGTGAATCTCATTATTAGTGCTTCATTTGAGTCACAAAAGATTTGCTTTTCACTTTCCATAAATATTTTCGCAACTGAAATGTGTTTTAGAGACTTAGCCATGCAATGTCCAAAAGAAAATTGCTTTTTATATCACATACGAAGGTATAAAATAGATTCAAGAGTTTTACACTTTTTTAAAAGCTTTTCTCAATCAAGAATCGATTCCCATCCGCACTGCATCGCAATGAGAAAATCACTTTTCATTTTTTGTGGAAGTACTTTGAAAATTGTTTTCATAAAAAATATTTACACAAGAAAAACGCGATAATCAACTCATAATAAGGTTGTTCCTATTCTATAAGCAATATCATTATATTTTTTCCAAATTCTGTGCAATAATTTATCTTTAGTAGATTGCTGAAGCCGCACAAAGTTAAAACGCTAATTAATCAAAATTTTCTTTTTAAAGTAGACGATAAAACCTCAAAAAAGGTTTCGCTTCAAATATCGATCATCAATAACTAAACACGCTGAACTCAACGAAATATTATTTTTAGTTTAAAAAAGAATATTTAGAAAGAAATCGCTACTGGACTTACTCAAAATAGTTTTTCAATATCCTTGTATCACGACCTTTTCGAAGAAAAAAAATTGTTGTGTCATCAGCCAAAAATCGATTTAAGAAACCATTTATTGTTCGAAGAGAGAATGTCATTTATTTTATTTTTGTTTTAACTTCTTATAAAATATAAAAATTTTTAAAACTTAACGTATTTTACCTTGAATAGACAAAATGTTCATCATTTATAATGATCTATAGTATAAAAGCTCATGTCGGTAGTTTCCACATAATAATTCTGCAAACGTAATCACTTCCAAATCAATTCATCTTTTCTTAAATTCATTCTGAAGAATGGCCCAGAATCTCTAAATGAACTCGAAAATTAAATTATTCATATAAGCTTTAATTTCGGAGGAAATAAAAGGCGTTCTAACTCCTTTCGGCGGCAAAAACTAAAAAATTATTTGAGAGAATTTTAGATAATAGAATTGAATATTCTTCTTTCGCGCATATTTCAAGCTCACATTTTCTTTTTCGCTATACTCGAGCAAAACTAGCTAACGTAACTAAGCGCAAAGTTTTCCATCTGACATTTCATATCTTTTTGGCTTTTTCGTTTCATTTTTGTTTCTCGCACACGTTTCGATCGAATCCATCGATTTGAATTTTTTAAAGCATAAAGCACATAAAATCGCTGCTCAACTCAATTCGTTCTTTGCTTACTTTGAATCACATTTAATTCAATATGTTTTCATTAAAAACCAAGTTTTAACTTAAACACGAGTTGATTAAATGATTAATTTATGCTTTGAATATAAAATAAAAAGCAAAAAAGTCTCTACGATTGCGAATGAAATGCAAGTGTTTCCTTTGTTCATTATAAATCAAATATCTTCGCACTTTCGCGTTAGTAATTGCCACTGTAATCATTTTAATTTGCGTCCAAATTAACCTCGCATTTTGCGTGAAAACAAGCTCACAGCAACTTGATTAGATTGAATACGCTTTTGCTTCTCACTAAAGCTTGGAATCATTGCCAATGCTGCAATGATCAGCATTTTTTGTGTCAGAATGCTTAAAATTTGATTTCATACTAAAAGCTTTGTTCTATTTTTGTACTTTGAATAGATTTAAAACTTTTAGATGGATTTTTCTTTTTCGCAAGAAGATATTTAATAGCAGCGCCACTGTGCAAAAAAAAACTTTTTTATATATAAAAGTAATTTTCAATGCGTACAATATTTATAATGCATTTAATCACTCTGCTTTATTTTTCGCTTTACGCTTCTTCTCTGATTTTTTAAGATTATGATAAATTTATAACGATCTTTAATTTAATTTTTTGCCTTAAATCTACATGCTTTACTCTTCTAAGATATGAAAAAAAGAGCAAAAATTCGCATTTGAAAACGAAAGTTGCATTAGAAAGTCATTTTCTCGAGCAAAATTTTATGCTCAAGCATTAGGGAAATGCGTAAAACTTTCGTTTTGTGTGATTTTGGTCTCAAAAGGGGAGTTTCTTCTGAAAAAAACTCAGAAATAAGAAAAATAAAAGCTCTTTTTAATGAGATACTTATACGAAAACGGCAATTTTAGAGAAATATAAGAGATCTTACTGTGAAATTAATTTTTGAAATTTCACAGAAAATTTAATTTTTCAACGCAAAAATGTTTAATTAATTTGTACATTAGCTTTACTTATTTTTATAACCAACTTCAAAAAGTGAATTTGCAAGATTAAACTCTACAAAATGAATCTTTCAAGTACTAAACTTGAACTGACACTGACACATGTGTTTGTTTTGCAGAGTGTCGGACAAATCAGGTCTTTCTTTTTTATTCGAACTTTCCAAATAGAACCGAAAGAAAAAAAAACGAAACGGAACTAGAATGGACTTTCCAATATATTTTTCTTGATAAGAAAGCCGATTAAATTGTTCACAGATTTATTATTAGAGCAGTTTACAAGAGAAGACATCAACCGGCACCAATCCTAAAGAATACTTCCTTATTTAGGATTAATAGTAAGTTGGTCACTATTTTGACAGGTCACTATAGTTTGAATAGATTGTAGCATCTGATAGCGATGACACACACACACAAAAAAAACAATTCACTCATTTGATGTGATTTCGATGCAATCGAGAGAATTGATATTGCAATGCACGAACCTATATCAGCAGAAACCATATCTTTAGCTTGACCTTTAGTGTCTCATAAGCTCAACTATTTGCCCTCTCTTAGGTTATATTATGACATGGTGTAGTGTGTTTTTGAAAATAAAATCAAATGCCTCATCTTTCTTTCTTTCTTAACATTTATGGTTACAGAATCGTTCAGGGTACCAGCACTGCATTTCTAATCATGAAAACCATCTGAGATAGCGGTCCCGATCCGATTACCATTTAAAATGCTTGCTACCGCTTCCTTTTCTACTATATATAAGAGAAGCTTAGTATAAATCAACGAGATACCAAATCTCGAAGAACACAATGGCCAACGAGATAAAATCAGGAAATGAGAATAACATGTTAAAGTGAATGCTTATAACAATTGTGAATGGAGTTATAACACATATTTGATTGCATTTGTTTGCCATTTAATAAATCAATGAAACAAATGCCTTTTCTTTATTATTAGTCATCTTTGCGATCATATTTTTAATTTAAATATCGACTATCACTTCAAAAACGGAGGTTCGGAAAATAGAGTTCCGGAAATAGAGTTTCTTCATCGATTTTTTGAAGTAAAGATTTTTATCGAAACTCAAAGATCATATTCAAAAAAAGCAATTCAATATTAAATGCAAAGTTAAATGTTTAGCTTGAAAGCAAACATTATCGCGTTTAGTGAAAAATTAATGCAGATTTTTGGCTTTGAACTTATTATTTCCGAAACTGTGTAAAAGCTGAAATTAAATGCCGTCATTTTGCAAAATATTTGCGAAAAAGTGATTCAAAATATCACTAAAACGCAACTGTTTTATCCTTATGCACCAATATTGTACATTTTTGTGGCGTTTCTAAGTCTAAAAACCATTAAAACTTTGTGTGCGCTCATTCAGCGCAGTATTTATTTCGTGCGTTGAGACTGTATACAAAATCATTACATTCTTTTTGAATGCTGAATATTTTCCTCGTATCGTTTTTATTGGTATTTCACTCTAACTTTTATTCGTCGATAATTTTAGTGAATTGTTACTTTCAGTTTCTTTTGTATACTATGCACCATACGTACTATATATACACACACAGCGTATTCGTTTGAAAAGAAACACAAAATAATATGAAAGAAATAAAATTGCTTTCGTTTATGATCGAATATTACAAACGATTCAATAATAGAGTTGAAAACCGACCGAATTTTCATTTATTCAGCTACTTTTTTGTTGAAATGCAGGAATCTTTGCACTTGCCACTTTTTGCGCCGCAAATAATTTCTACTTTTTTCTTTTTAAAAAAAGTTTTTAATGATTACTGATGAGTATAACCAAATCACAAAAACTAATGACGCTATAATTTGTAGCTTGCAAAAACATAAAGCATTTGCTCGACTTCTATTTTCGAAAGTATTTTCAAAGCAAAGCGAAATTTTTGAAAACTACAAGTTCACTTTGTGTTAATAACATTGTTTTACACAACTAATGCATTATTTCCTTCATTCAAAAATGAGGAAAGCTTAAAAAATAATCAATGAATAAAATGAATAATTCAGCAAGCATCGACGTCCAAATTTTTCCATTTATGCTCGACATGAACAAAGTTCACACATGTTTTTCTTTTGCTTTTACATTTCAATTGGATTTCTAAAAGATACACGAACTTTGCGAGCATTTCTCGCTCTCAAAACGCTGTTTTGCTCTTAAAATTCTTTTTTCAGAATGTAATGCCTCAGCAGCAGCAACAATAACAATTTAGGGCAACAAAAGAGCAGAGCTATGTTTGCAAAATTTTTTTCTTATTTTCAGAGCAGTATGCGCAATTTGTTTTGCCTAATATGAAGTTTCAGTTAATTTCTTTATTTAATTATTCATATCAAGCGAATGAAATGAATTTGCGCGAATCATTTCGATAAGCAATTGTATTTTCATCATTGTTTAGCGAAATTGATTTTTTTCACTCTGTAACTATAGCTTTATATGTTCCTTTCGCTTCATTTTTTTTTCATCTACTGACAAAAGAAATCAATGGAGCTGAAAAAGTGAACGTCGTAAAGTTTGTTTGACCTCGCGTGCCTACCATGAAAAAGTGTTTGTCAAGAATATTTTCTATTCTTTGAAAAAAGGGAGAGAAAAATTAAGCGACAACATTTTGCAATTTAAGCTTTTGTCATTTACCACGAATAAGATCTAAACCTCGCTTTTTTTCATCGATTTCTGATTAAATATTTAGCGATAAGACGAATATATTATGTGACAATAATATTGAATTAGCTTTAATTTTATTAAATTTTTAAAAAGAAAAAAATGAAACCTCAAAATTATTCTTCGGTCTGGTTAAAAGTAAGTCTTCTTTTGCATTTTTGAATAAAAAATTAACAATAATAAGGATAGACAAATTGCAGATACATATTAATAAGGAAGCCTGGCAAACGATTTTCATTATGAGACTTGATATGCAAAAATTTTGATTGTTTAATTAACGAATTAGAAGATCTTGTATGCAACTATCGTTCGCACAGTTTTTAATCACACGCTATTTTTACATTGAAACGAATTGTCAATAATTTTTTCTTAACTCTGATTACACAAATCACCGTCTAAATTAATTCACTAATTACACAATGCAAACAGTTTCGAAAAAGCTCTCATCAGAAAAAAAGTGAAGTAGTCCGTGCAGTTTGCCCGTAAATATTTTTGTTTCATTTACTTTATTGGTACTCAAGTTAGTTTTGATTTAAAATGGTAAATTTTTTGTTTACAAAGTTTGGCTGTCCACTCGTGTCCATTAAAATCTTTCGGCTTAATGCTCTGCAATAAAGCGAGTATAAATTGAAGTGAAAAGATTTTATTGGACATGAGCTTATAAAAGAATTTGACACATTTTGCTAAGAATAATTTTTTCAAAAATCGAAGCTTATTTAAAGAAAAAATGACAAAAAATTTTGAATTTTGTCACTCAATCATAAGAATGAATTGAATGCATTTTCATATGAATATAATCGAATGTATTTATTTCAAAAGGGCGTATCGCGCTTTTGATATAAATAAATTCAATTTCTGACCAACTTGTTCAGACAGTGTATGTAATAACATTTAAAAATAATGTATGAAGATTTATTTATCACCTGTTTTGTTCTAGACAAATAAATTTTGTTAGTGGATGAAAACCAAAGAACATCGATCACATTTGTCTTCATTTTGAACTCTAAAAGAATAAGAAAACACGGAAATTTCAATGGGTAAACAGAAATAGAAAAGTGTTCACCTAATCACTTAATGGATGAATTGAACGTTGGTAAATGTTCCGAAACGAAAATAAAGATTAAAAAGTAAAATGAACTCTCGCTTCTTATGAAAAAAAACCGTTGACAAGGAAAATCGAAAATTTTCCTCGTTCTTATTGAACTACATACACTTCACTGATTTTACCGACACCAAACCTTCAAGTCGCAGACGCCATACAGACATACAGATTCCGTTCTTATTTGCGTTAACTTTATTCCCAAATCGACATAGTTTACCTTTCGCGTCTCTAACTCGCTCTAGTAACCAAACAACACTTGCAAACTTTACTTTAAGTTATGCGAAACTTTTCAAATGAAAGAAAAAATTACACAAATTTGAGCGGAAAACTAAACGCTTGGTTCGCACGTTTTAATGTGCTCACAAATCGATGAGTTAAAAAGTAATTACTGACGCCATTCACGTAATTAAATGGTCAAATAATGATCGTAAAACATGATCGCCGTAATTACCATAAAGCTTGAATCGAACAACGATGTTGAATTTTGCAATTAAATTAAAATTTTAAATGTGTTGAAGGCAAACAGGAAAAAACAAAATTTTCACAGAGTTCAGTGAAGTTATTTTCGCTTCGCAAACATAATCAAAACTAAAAAATGTTAACGGAGCAAAAAATTTTCTTTCTTGCTTAGCTTTGCAACGTGGCACAATAACATTTATCAAACTTCTTAATTTTCGAAACTAATATCGATTTTTGAGCGAAAAGCGTACAAAATTTCACACAACAAAATTTTGTAATTACGTTGCAAATTTAGAACCATTTTAATTTAACGTAAAGTTTGCTTTCGCTGCAAATTTCATTTATTTTCGGAGAAACTAAATGCAATGTTTACAGCGAATTCGCATCGCATTAATTAATTATGCATTTCGCTTTATTACTTTCTGAAAGTTGGTTGCATAAATGTGCTTCGAATAAGAAAAAATAATTCTTTTTCTATATTAACTACAGGT
>NCKU01004314.1:0-12587 GCA_003675995.1 Dinothrombium tinctorium | reverse complement strand
GTACCTGATCGTATCGATCAAATATTTTGTTAATCTTTCGCTTGTTGATTCGTCCTAATAGTTTCATTTGTCGAAATATGTTTTCCTCGACCGGAAACATCCTAAACAAAATTAAACGATGAGCAATCGTTGTACTTATTTTAAATATTTTATGCATTTAATTCACTTAATTTATGTTTTACGGCATACCAAAAATAATATCAAATTGCAAATAGTTATTAAATTTTAAAAACAAAAGCTTTTGATATTATAACATAGATAAGTTAAAATAAGGTTGAGGATAGGTTAAAGTGCAAAAAGATCGTTTTAAATGCAAAGATTTTAATTATTTTTTTAAACTATTTCACCTGAAATGCTGAGATAATTTATTATATTACGTCATTAGATGGCGGTTTTCATTCAATTTAAACTTTCAAAAGGTCTCACTGTACACTCGTTTACAATAAAATCTTTCAGTCAGCTACTTTGAAATAAAGCAAGTTTGAAGTGAAATGAACAGATTTAATTAGATATGAGTGCATTTACTGTAGCTATGCAGAAAAGAGCATCGCTTTGCTCAAAGCACTAAGCATGAGATGTTTTCTCGAGGCATTACTTCATTTTAGATGAAAAATATGATATGACACGATTAAAACATCATTACGTCAATGCAAGTTTTAACTAATTTAATAAAAAAAACGTACATACCTTGAAACTTCGCTCAATTGCAGCTTTCCATCTTTGTTCGAATCGAAAATTTCGAAAATTAAACTCGTGTATTCGCGAAGTTTGTCTACGGGTATGGTGTGCGATGTGGTCTCTTTGTAAAAATCGTTGAGTATTTTCTAAAATTAAAAAAATTTTCTGACAATTTTGAATGCTTTACTTTGTTTAAATAAATTAGCGAAGCGAGAAAATAATTTCGCTTTAAATTATATAATTTGAATTTGTGTTTAATTTTTAATGATTGTAACAAATTTTTGTGGTTTAACGTAAATTATAAGCATTTTGACTTATTTTTGGGCCATAAAAATAATTTTTTAATCATGAATTTTTTTAATTATGGTTTTATAAAATAGTAATTTTTTGTTTTTCAGGCTAAAAATATTTCAAACGTATGAAAAAAATGCGTTTCAAGATAAAAAAAAAATGCAACATGGACATGAAAATGTGACAAACTTTTTTACGCAACAGTCGCATACCATTTTATCCTAAAATGCGTAATACTGAAACACTCATGCAGGAAATAAATAAATAAGCCTTACGTAATGAATTGAAGAGAAAACGTAAAGCAAATAAAAAAAACTGCATTCTATGCTTTTCATCAATTCTTCACTATATGGGTGACTAATTAAATTCAGCTTGTAATCTAATGTAAATACAGTTTTGGCTAAATTTTTTATGCTATCTAATCAATTGAAAATTCAAGTCTTGAGTGAGAAAGCAGCATACTAATGTGGACATTTTCTAATAAAGTTTTTAATAAATTAATCCACTTCGTTTTCAGTAAAAAAATATTTTGAAAATTTCTATTTTTAAATTGTTTAGATAATCAATTAATTTTTTTCAAAATTGAATTTTTCAAAGCGTCACTTTTTTCACTGATTCTTGAAGGTTTCTTCAATAAGTTTTTTCAATAAACAGTTTTCTTTACTCTCTATCTATCCTTCTATTTGTTGACTTACCTCGAGTTCCTCAATCTCGATGTAACCGCTATTATCAGCGTCATATTTCTTCCAAACCTTGTCAGGGCAAAAAGTTAAAATATTTTTATCGGAGTAAAAAAGTAAATTTCATTTACTTTCATAAAGTCAACACTTGTTTTGAGTGAATTATGGTGCAGCAACAAGTCCGATAAAGGTTGTTCAATGGGAACCACGTGTACTAGCTCTTTGATTTCGATCTTACCATTATCGTTCTCGTCATAGGCTTGCATAAATTTCTGCTTAAACTCATTGAAAAGTTTCACTGAAACAAACTATGCAAATAACGAAAAGCGAAATAATTTTTGTAAATCAGCAAAGCCTCCGCAACAAACCTCTGTTTCTTTTGAGGCAGTTAAGCTTGTCATGAAATCGAGCAAAAGCTTGTCCAGTTCCTTACCGTCGATAAAACCATTGCCTCCAAATGAAATTAATTGAGGACAAAGTGACAATTAAAAAAAAAACTCACCGTCAGTGTCATAATTTTTCCACATTTCTAGAAACTCATTCGCTGTTAACGTTCGAAATTCGCCTGTATTCGGATCACGAAATTGTCTCATATGATTTTTGCCCGTGTTCTTAATCGAAGTATTTCGTTCCATTTCATCTAATTTCGAGAGGCTTAACAAATTTAGTTTTTCAGTTTTTTAAATCAACATTTCACTCGAATGTAATCGAATGCGTTTAGTGGATATTGCTACTCAAGCGCTAACGAACAAGTCAATCTCGAAGGCCGTAAAACCACATTTTTAAAAATTTCTTAGTTGACAACATTCATCTAGTACAGCTTCTGTCACAATGTTTCGCTATCTTATTCATTGAAAACCGGTATATTCAAAGCAAATTATCGCGAAATGTTTTGACAAAAGCTGTTTTTATTTTTTTTTTTTTAATTCGATGAAGCTTAATTATTCTTAAATCATATTTAAATCGAAATAAAAGTTAAAAATTACTAATGATTTCAAATATTTGCAGAAGGGAATTTTTGCCGCAATAAAACGCATTTATGGCTAATGATTTCAATGTGTAAAAAACCGCTATCTTCAAAAGATTTATTACGAATGAATATGAATTTTACATCACCTTTAATATAAGTTTGAAATTTTAAAAATTTGAAAAAATATGACAAAATTGATTAAAAGCTATATTCATATAGCGATTGAAAATAATTAAACATGAAATTCAAATTTTTAAAACTTATGAAATTTGAATGTGGGTCTAATTTTTCTCGAACAAAGAATATTAAGCTAAAAGTTTTCGTGTTTAAAATAATTTTAAGCAAATAAATTAATTCTTACAAATACAAACAAGTTTTATTTTCAATACATTCTTCACTTTAAAAACTCTAAAAAAAAGGACAACACCAAAATCTTTTTCAATAAAATTTAAACTCAAATCATTTCTTTGTATTTTGCATTCAAAAAGTTTTTGTGTTTTCTTTTAAATCACGAACAATAAAAACATCAGAATTCGCTATTTTGAAAAACGCTTTTTGCCCTCAGCTTTTTTTCTATTTTACATGATGTATCGCAGTAAATGACAGCAAAAACACAGCAGTCAAAAAGTTTTTTAAAAGCTTATGCTTAATAGCTTAATAAATGCTTTTTAAGCGCTTTGAGATGAGACGCGTCCGTAATAATTGTTTCGTTTGAAAGCTTTTTTAGCATGAAAATAAAAAGTTTCAAAATTTTTTTAAAAGTGCAAATAAATTTGATAAATCATCCATGTTTTTGTTGTAAACATGCAAGTAAAGAATTTAAGTTAAGCTTTAAATTTAATTCGTTTATGTAATCGGATTATGAAAAAAACTTGTCATTTGGATTTTTCTGCTTTATTTATAAAGAAAAGTAAGTAAAATATGAAGCTTGTAGTTTAAACTCAAGTTATTTCATAAAAGACACTCGTTTAACGGTGTAGCTTAGCAATAGTTTAAATTATTAAGGTAAATTAAGTGAAGTAAGAATAAATCCGGATTAGTTTCAAAACTTAATGCTTGGTATGTTTATACAGAAGTGATCTCGATTTTATCTTTTAACTCAGCAACTTCTATGCGTTATGTGTCTACTGGAAGAATGTTTATTAAAATATATGTTCATGAGGGTTTAAGCGAGGATGCAACTTGCAAGATTATTTCATATTTTACAATTTAGCGGACACTTTTCTCTAAAATCTAATTTACTGAAGAAAAGCAAACGCTTTTTGAGAAAGAGAAAAAATATTTTAATAAAAAGCAAAGTTTATTGATAAAGAGCAGTAGGAATTTAGACTCTTGTTACTTGTTCAAATTAACATATAAAAATAAAAGTTGCACTTAAGCAAAAGCTTAAGCTTAAGCTTGCAATAAGTTGCTGTTTAATCTTATACTTCAGTGAAGAGAAAAAGTCTCACTTTACATGAAATACGCTTTATGCATAAAAAATAACTTTTTTCAATCCAAATTACATCTTACACCCATCAGATTTTTCTAAAAATATGAACTTGTGAACTGAATTTTAATTTGCATTCAAGGTTGAGAAAATCAAAACTTAGACTTGAGACAGAGATTAGATACGCTTTAGCTACAAACAACTTGAAAATTTCACGGAAAGTCCGTTGTTATGTTGAAAAATTAGTTAAGCGAGTAGAAATCATCTCTGTTTTAAGTTAACTTTCAAATTTTTATTATGATTTTAACTCATTTTGTGAAATTTGAATAATTTAATTTTAGATAAAGGCATTAAAAATGAATGAATTTCGAAAATCAGAAAATTTTAAAGGCGCCAAATAATGTCGCTGCCAACTTTTTAATTTATTTTTAGAACTTTAAAAACTATGAAAATGTGCAAATATGAATTGAAAGAAAGCACTAAATACATACCATGAATGCATTTTGAATTTCGCTGCTCGTGTCCACATTGTACCCATCATTTTACAATAATCCATTCTCTTTAAATAATTAAAAATTAGCGAGCTAAAATCTTAGCAAACAAATTTAATTTCACGACGCTTTTATTTTGCACACAACAAACGCTCACTGTTTAATGCTTGCGTTACAATACACTTTTGTCTTTCGCGAACTCGTTACTATAACGATGCGTATCATTACACGTATAACGATAAAAATATGGCATTTCTACTGCTTCGATCGGAAGCAAAGTTTAGTTCGATTGCGGAGGCAAAAATTATTTCTCTATTGACAGAAAGATTTTAAATACAATCTATAAAAGTGTTCGCTTCCTTTTCATGCGTTGCTACGCTTTGAAAGTTAAGTGCCAAGTATTTCATCGCTACTTAAGTGTTTTGCACAAATCCTTTCATTTGAAAAAAGGATTGACGTGCATTGTATTTTATATAAAATAAGCAACTTTAAAGCAAAATAAGGATGAAAAGAGAGAATTATAATTTAATACTTGTACAAGCCGTTTAATTGTAGCGTATTGGTCAAAAAGAAGCATCAGGATCATATTTTTCATACCGCTGAATACAAACTTCAATCGAATTTCAAATGCTTTATTTTAGCGCGATTCATCAAAATTCATGTCGGGAAATATGAAAGGCATTAAACGAATGTCGCTAAGCTTTTATTTATTGCAATTGAACTAAAAAAGTTTAATTAAATTAAACGAAACAAAAACTGTGGACCAAATATGATTGGCGATTGATAAAAAAAACTTTCTCGACAGTACTTTGAGTACTTCAATAAAATGACTTAACAAAATCACTTAATATGAAAAAAATTATATTTTAAAGAGCAACTTCTTTATTTTGATTTTGATTTTTATTTCAATGCTCATCTTGCGAAATAGTTTTTTTAATGTGGTCATGAATTTTAAAATTTCTCATTTTTTTGTTAGGAAAAAAATTAAAAAAGCTTCTTATGCGGAAGTTCTTTTTATTCTTTTCATTGAAATAACAAACTTTTCAATATACAAACACTCGTTTTGAAATTCAAATATAAACTTTCGCTGCATCAGCTATTTTAAAAAAGCAATCGTCTCAAGTATCAGTAACCCAATTACTTAAATGAAGAGCGTTGAATTCGCTTATACTAAAAAAAGCGATATTTACAATTCTAAAAGGGTGAATTGAAAACGAACCTTTTCTCGCTTTCTCGTGACATTTGTAAAACTTACTAAATTTACTTTCGTTTCACGCCGACGGAAATTTCACCTTTTTTACACATTATAAGCATTCTTATGTTAACTACACTTTTACTCGGCTATTAGCTAAATTTGTTCCGTTTTTAAACATTTAGGTCACGTTTGTTTGCGCTCAGAAAATCAGAATCATTTTCTAAATAACTGCGATTATTTCAAATATTTGCTTACTGTTCGTTCACGTCTAAAGAAAGAGAAATTTGCTAATTTAAACAAAGAAAGTGAAAATTTGTGTTACATCATTTCATGATTTTCAAAAATTTATTCATTCTGAAACTCATAAACGCCCTAACGTTAAAAATGTTTTCATATTTACACGCCGAGTCTGACTTACGTATATGACTTATTTAAACAATTAATTTTTGAATTTGGTATCGGATAAATGAAAGTAAATGCCAATAAATGGAAGCCGTTGTTATTCAAGGTGGTATGATAATGATGATAATAATGAAAAAAACAAATCAAACTATTCATAAAAAAAGAAATTCAGCGTTTGCACACACTCATTTCAAGTCATTCTAACAAAAAATATTTTTCGAATGAAAAAAAAGCGAAGGTGGCGTGTGACATTTTGGTGTTGAATTCTCTGCACGTAGCACACTGATTGACAATGAGTGAGCAATTCGTAAGCTATATTTCACTTGCTCGAGTCGAAAACTAAAGCGATAAAAACAAATTGCAACGAGGATGGAAATGCGCATTTTTGAATATGTAAAAAAATTGGTTCGATGTTTTAAGCTTGAAATGGAATAGAATGGAATTTTTATGAATCAAAAGTACTTGATGAAAAAATGAAATAATTACAGTTTTCACTTTGAAACCGTTTTCTTGAATCTGTTTTTAGCAATTGAACGATTCACCGTATTCAGTTCGGTAAAAATTTGTATGCTATTTATGCTTTTATTAAAATTTGATGATGCTAATAAAAAAATTCATTAAAATTGATGAATTCAATAATAAAGTAAACGCTTTAAATACGCATTGAATGTATAATTTTTCAACCACAAAATGAAGTTAAATAACCTAAATTGATCTTTGTTTGAAAAGATACAACGTTTCAAGCGAAGAAAACTCATAGAGTTTTATGGTGAAATGTTTTGCTCTGATTAGCGAGAAAAAAAAATTTGAAAAAACCGTACAAAATAAAATAAAAAGAGAAAAGTACGCATTAAAAAAGAAATGCTCATTGTTAGATCAAAATTTTTAGTTGAAAGTGTTGAAAATTACAGATTCACTTGTCATAAAAAAACGACGAAGTCAATGAACTTCGGGGAGACAATTGATTATAAAATCGCGGACGATTCGCATTTCCTGAAAAAATAGTGACTAATTCGATTTAATGCTCAATTCAAATTTGTTTTTATTACCGGCGGAAATGTTGTATGTCCTAATCCTGGAAAGCGTTTATACTCATAATCACTCATCACATGTTTAACTGGTTCAACACTCATCATACTCCATTCGCAAGGTATGATGGGGTCGATTTCACCGTGGCATTGTAACACGGGCATGTTTCGTAAATTTTCGTTTAAAGCCTGAGGATAATCACTACGCAAAGGTAGCCAGCAGCTCAAAGCAACGAGGCCAGCGAGTGGCTCTTTATATCTAAGAGCGGAATGAAAAGCCAATCCACCACCTTGTGAATAACCACCTAACATTATACGTTTCGCTGGAATATTGAACTTAGTTTGCTCGTTTTCAATCAAATTGTGAATGTATTCAGTCATTCTTTTAATGCCCGATTCATCTTCGAGTCCTTCTTCACCGTATGGAGTCAATAAGTCAAACCAAGCATTCATAACGCACCCACCGGCGAGCGTGATCGCAATTTCAGGTCTGGAGAGAGAAAAAATAGGTTTGAAAACAAGAAACAAAGCGTCATCGATGATGGTTTTTCATCCGTACGCGTTTGTTTTGTCCTCTGAATTGCTTTTACTTTGTTAGTGTCAATTTATCAATCGACACGCTGACCCACTTTCACAGGAACTGATCGCTTGCACTCAGACATCATTTGTTTTTGAATTATTTTCACTTTCGATCGCTATTTTTCCCATTTACCCCATAATTGTGTCACAAAACAAAATATTTCTCTGTGCTTCGTATTTAATCTGTCTGAAGAAGTTTTTCAAAGAAAGAAAACTCTACTCACGCCGTCGGACAAATGCATTTTACATAAGGCGGCTTCAATCTCGCAAATGTGTCTGCCCACCCATGGCCGGTATCGCCTCTTCCGTGGAGAAAGATCAGCTTTTAAAAACAAAAATGTGCGATTAGTTATAATAGCGACATGTGTTTCAAAATTTTGACATCACGCGAAACGCAAGCGATCATTATGCGCTTTGCTTGATTGAAAGATCTTTCAAACGTTAGTTCAAAAGAAGACAGTTGACAGATACTTTCTAAACAGCCATTAATTACGAGAATGACGAGCTAAAACAAATCGCAGTGCGCACTTACTGTGGCCGTATGATTGCCATTTTTAGCGTCAACAACAACAGCAGAATTGTTCGAACTCATATGTAGCGCCTCTGAATTTGATCCGATCGACGATCAATGTGTCAGGTGGAAGAGTGCTATCGTCAAGCAGCTGCCTCTTAGCTGCCAATTGCTTCTCGGAACCGCGCGTTTTAAAGCCACTATTCAATGCTTGCTTATCGAAAACTTTTTTTGTAAATTGTGAATGAAAAAATCTAAAAATTATTCAGCAAAAGTGGCTACTGGACTTGGATATTCATTCACTGCTGTTATTTATGCAGCTCATAAAATTTTCACAAAATGCATATTCACCCTACCATTAATCGCCCGCGATAATAAATTCAAATGCTGCACGCATACAAATCGAGTGCTTGCGTGCTTGCGTGAGTGTTTCGCTCACTTGTGGTGAAATTAACTTTTATTTGAAATAAATTTTATTTCAAAAAAATATTTTCTTTTTTTGAAAAAAAGAATCAAAATTCTCAAACAAAGAAAGCAAAAGTTCATGCCTAATTTCACTTAATTCAAACACACGAAAATGGTTTAAAATTTTTTAAAAATTTGTAACCATTTCGCAAAAGATTCATTCGTATTCTGAAAAAAAAAACTGAACAAAGTCACTTGCAATTGAAAATATTTCTAACGTAATGAAAGAATCTCACAAACTTTTTACTTTCCACTTCAATCGTCATTAAGTTTTTTTGCTTCAAAAACATTCGCAACGAAAACAAACAAATTCGGGTGAAAGGCTTTCTTATCAACTCGATACGTTTCAAGTGAAGCCATCGAAAATGAAATATTGTTGGTATTACTTGATATCAGAGAATGAACACTCTTTGCATTCATGTTCAATATTCAAAAAGTTTGAAAGTTTCGTTTTAAAAATTTAAAAATGCGTAACTAACGTAACTAGCCAAATAGATTCTGCATCGAAAATAAAACAATTTTTCGAAAAGTTCTTTTTCGAATATAAAATAAAAACTCGTTCTTAAAAAATGTTTGATACGAAGATTTTTATCTAAAATTGCTAAAATTAATAAATTTCTAAATTCATGTAAAAAAAATTGAATGAATGCAACTATTGAAAGCTAAAATGAAAGCAAATAAAAATAAGCATCGAGCAATGTGATCATTCGAGCGAAACTCGTGTAACGATGTGCTCGAAAAAGTGACCAAATTTTTATCGCCTAAAACTAAAAAAAAAGATTATTAAAAATTTGGTGAGCTTATACATTGTAATTTGCGAACAAACGTATCCACACCTAAAAAAACTGCGTGTATCAAAATTTTCTATTTTTAGTCAGCTGTAATTACAAGTATTTTCGATCAAAAGTGGAAATCAAGCGGTTTTGCCGTTATCTTTGTAAGATGTGTGCAAAAATTATAATCAAAACTTGCGAGCATCAGCTGTAATGCTTCTTAGAGCTTGAATTCCGGCTCTTTAAGCGAGTGCGCGCAACGCTTTTGTATTGTGCTACAGTTAGGCTCGCTTGTTTTTACAGTGTATCTAATAATTAGATTAGCGATTAGTTGTGTCTCAGTAAACGCGTGACACACTTACCTTTTAATTCGTATAAAAATCGTAAACGAAAATCAAAGCGTTCGACAGAGTTGAAGGCAAAGTGAGAGAGAAAAGCGAAAGACTCGTTTTTGGTTCCGCGTTTCTTCACACATTTCAACAAACTTCACTTCGCTCGCGTTTACTTTTCTTACTTCTCCTCTCTCCGCGTTCGGTTCTCATTCGCTTTCATTTATTTGTTTTTCAAATAACATTCAACATTTAAAGCTGTGTTTGCGCTCGATTCTCTCATCTTTTCTCTTTCGCTCGTATTTTAAACAGTTCGTGAAAAACTTTTCGCAAACTTTGCTCTCCACTTGTTCAGTGAAATTTTTTTTCGCTCTTATCGTTATCAATTCACCTCTTTACCTCATTGCTTAAAAAAACATGAATAATATCATTTTGGTGAGTATGATCTATGTTTACTAACGTTTGCATATTCGCTAAAATTTGCTGGTCAGTGTCAGTGTCGTTAGCTTTTGTTTTCGCTCAATCGATTCACTTTCAAAAATTTTTTAAAAATTCAAACCAATAAAAAAATTTGCATCACTAAAGTTAATGCAATTCTCTTCTTAATTATCATGTTTAAAACGATTACATTTTCGCGAAGATCGTTGCGCTTTCTTCTTCTTTTCTTTTTGAAAATAATTATGCGCAAGTAAATTGTAATCAAATGAAATTAATTCGGACGAGCGCACAATTGAGCACAAGTGTTGTTCTTAAAAAAGGAAGCGCTAATTCACTTACATTCTGAAAATAGATAATAAATGTTGCGTTGAGAAAGAAAAGCGAAATTATTACCTACTTAGGAGAAAATTTCTTTTTAAACAAACGATTTAATTAATTTTTTTTTACTGCTTTCAGCAAGTGGCAGCGATCTTTATAATTGTTTCGCTATTTTGGTCTCACTTTTGCTTTCTTATTTCAATTTTTTAAACTTAAATTATTGATTAATTCGTTTACGCTTTAAAAATTTGACAAATGAGACGATTTAATTCGGAAATTTTCGCAATTATTAAATTAAAATTTTCCACATTTTTCTAAAATAAAAAAATTTTACGCATTAAACATGTTAAACTGATCAAGCGCTTTTTACGCTTTGTATTAACATTTTTTTTTTAATTTTAGCAACATTTTAAATTAGCATAAGCTTTGTTCGTGCAAAATTTAGATTATCGCATAATTAAAAAACTCTTACACAATCAAGGTTCTAATTTTTTATTTTATTTTATTTTAACTTTACATCAATTCATCGCTTTTTTATGCTAATTTAACAACTTCTTTTGCTATTATTTAAATGAATGAGTAAAAATTTTTAAATAATTTACTTGTTTAAGCAAATTTAATATTAAAGCGTGTAAACTTTTTTCTTTACACGTAAAACAATTTAACTAAAATTGATCAGCTTTGCGTTCATCTATCTTCTCGTTAAATGAATTTGAAAACATTTTAATAGACTGAACATAATCGTGAAAAAAACTTTGTTTAATCCGTGAAATAACACGTACTCATCATTCACTCAACTAGTTATGTTGTCGATTGAGGTTAAGCAGTGAAGAAAATTTGCGATGAAACAAAAGTTTTCATATTCTTCTTCTCATACCTTCACTGAACTCGAGTGAATGAAAGTATGACATCGGTTCGCTTCATTGCGAAAACATCGATCACTCATTTCAATTGAATTGCGGGTAAACTGAGTTTTTTTACTTGCTTGACATTTTCGTTCAGTAATCGCTTTTATCTTAAACAGACTATCAAATTGTTTTGAATTATTAAAATAACCTCAAAAGAAAAACGAAAGAAAAATTATTTCTTGAAAAACTAAATAATTTTCTCTTCACCTTTTTTCCACTCAATTGTTTTCATAAATTTCGCCGCGAGCGATTTCTTCTTTCTTACGATGATGTGTTTATAAGTTGCTTTCAACGCAATGGTTTATTATCATCTAAAAAATAAATATTAAAAAAACGTGTTGAATCAAAAATAGAAGATTTATGTTCCATTCAAAGCTTAAAAAAAACTCAAAATGTGAATCTAACAAATGATCGTATGCAAAGCGCATAGATAATAAGTTTCGGTGGTTTTTTTCTCAATGCGAGAACTTTACAGTTGAAATTGTTTCATGTAAATTGTTTTCTTAAAAAGTTTGATACCTTTTTTAATTTAGAAACAACAGCTTTAAAGAATAGCTAATTTCGCCACTGATTATTGGAGTTAAGAATTTAAAAATATTTTGCTTTCTAAAATGCTCATCGCAAATTAAGGTTATTAACATTCACATTTATATAGCGCGTTTGTTCATTCGAAAATATGACCCTAATGAGAGAATATCTTTTCTTCATTAAGAAAATATTTCACTTTTTTTTAAACACTTCGTTTCGCTTTATTTTCACTTATGCGCAGCGATATAAAGATGAGGACGTGAAACTCGAGTGAAATAATATTGTTGTTCAATGTTTTTTAATTTTTTATTTAATAAAAATTTCATTTCTTGAAAGCGGCGATATTTTAAAAAACAAGGAAGCTGTTATAAAACAATTCAAAAATCAAAATGCAGCTTGTTCCTTTTCTTTTTTCAAAAAAAAACTTTCTAACACAAAGATAAAATATCAGAAACATGCTGTAAAAGTAATAAAAACGAGGCTTATTCTTATTTTCATCGCAATTCTCTTCAGAAACAATGTTTATTTGCTTTTTTCTTTCATATTTTAAATTAATTTTTTATTTATTTTTACA
>NCKU01004313.1:0-12587 GCA_003675995.1 Dinothrombium tinctorium | reverse complement strand
CATCGCGAAGAGCAGCGAACTCTTCTCGCGTTCGATACGATCGACAATCGAACGTAATGTAAACACGTGGCGATCGCTTTTTTGTAAAGCGTTTTAGTTTTCAATCGATTCCTTTGAAAACGAAAAGGAAGCGGCCTTTAAACCGTTTTGCCGACCAACGAATCGACAAGCGATGAGTAAAGCGACAGGCAATTCGAAAGCAACCACTTTAGCTTCGGTATTCGCCGAATTGAAGCGTTGCGAAGCAAATGCCGATTACGACAAGGCGGCCAAAGTTTGTGACAAAAGTATGATATTTTCAAATTTAAATTTCACTTCAATTCAAATTCGCCATTCATTTTTTCGACAGTTTTGCAAATCGATAAAGAAAATGAGAAAGCATTACAGTGTAAAATAATCTGTAAGATTCATCTCGGCTTATTTAATGATGCTATTGATGATATAAACAAATATGAGATCGGGTTTGTATTTTTGTTTCTGGTCGAATGTTTCATTCTTTATTTCATTTGACTCCAGTCAAAAGATGCTTTTGGAAAAAGCTTATTGTGAGTACAGATTGAATGCGGTCACCTCGTGTCTCGATACATTGAAAAGCATTAATGATCCCGATTTTAGAGTGAAAGAGCTTATTGCTCAGGCGGTAAATTGAATTCTTTTGTCGATCCTTTTTAAAAAAATTTTCCTCTTCTCTTAATAGTTGTATCGATTGGAACGATATCAAGAGTGCTATGATTATTATGTTGATTTAATAAAAAATTCCGAGGATGAATATGAAGATGAACGAGAAACTAATTTATCTGCTGTTATTGCTTCACTTAGTCTATACCATTCCAAATCTATGAAAAACACTCCCGATATATCTGAGAAAACTTATGAATTATGTTACAACAAAGCTTGCATTCAAATTGGTAAAGCTGATTATAAAGGTGCTTTGGAGAAGTTACGTTCCTCTGAAGGTTTGTCGAGCATTGATCAATTGTTTGACGATTTTGTGATTTTCTTTTTAAGATCTTTGTCGAAAGACATTGGAAGAAGAAGGTGTTAGCGATGATGAAATAGAGAGTGAATTAGGTTTGATTCGAGTTCAAGTGGGTTATGCCTATCAAAAATTAAATGACGATGAAACAGCACTGAAAATGTATTCTCAAGTTTTGAGACAAAAGTAAGAGTGCACGAGAGTTTACTCATCCTATTAACAATCATTTTACTTTTAGACCTTCGGACTTGGCAGTAGTCGCCGTAGCAAGCAATAATATTGTGACCATTAATAAAGACCAGAATGTTTTTGATTCTCGAAAAAAGATGAAAGCGGCAGTGAATGATGCGCTTGAAACCAGGCTAACCAGCATTCAAAGAAAAGCAATCGCTTTCAACAATTGCCTTCTTTTAATGCAAACGAATCAAAACGACGCTTGCCGTAAACAATTACAAAGTCTTAAATCAAAGTTCTCAGATACAGAAACTTACATAATCGAAGCTGCACTTCTTTGTAAAGAGAAACGTTTCAATGATGCAATACGTATTCTCAAAGAGACAGAGTCACAAGGCAAACCTTCCGTAGAAGTACAGCTTACATTAGCTCAACTTTTATTGAACCACGGACACATAAGTGAAGCATTGACAATTCTACGTGGGTTAGACTCGGTTTCATACAAATTAGCAATAGTTTCTGCTTTAGTTGTTTTATATTTAAGTTTAGAAGATAAAGAAACAGCAATTGATACTTTACGAGAAACTATAAAATGGTATAAGCAAAATAAGGTATGCACTTAAAATTTTTAACATAAAAAACTGATCGTCGATTTTTTCCAGCCTTCGAGCACTCAACTAATGTTATTGTATCGTGAAACAGCGCGGTTGTTAATACAAGTCGGAAAAGCTGCCGAATCTGTTTCTATGTTGGAAGAGTTAAGAAAAGCTCATCCTTCTAATCCAACAGTACTGGCACAATTGATTTCTGCGTATTCTCAAGTTGATCCTAAAAAGGCTGAAACGTAAGATTATTTTACATTTTCTACTATTTATAACTTTTTATCTTATTTTCATTCAGAATTTCAAAAGAATTACCGCCGATCGAAAATCAAATCTCAAATACAGATATCGACCTTTTAGAAACAAGCAACTGGTCATTAGGAGCTAAATATGTAAAGAAAACTGCCAAAACAGATCAGTCATCGCCTGCAGTTCGTGTTAAGGATAAAAAGAAAAAGAAGAAGAAGAAGAAATTGCCTAAAAACTATGACCCTAATGTGGATCCTGATCCTGAAAGATGGTTACCACGATGGCAACGTTCTACCTATAAGAAAAAGAAAGATAAGAGAGGTGCTCAAAACGTTGGAAGAGGAACACAAGGTGCTGTTGCACCTGATGGGTATGTAAACATATTCTCACAATTCTTTTTTAATTTTCAATTATGATTTGATCATTTTTTGGTATTAATTTGATGAAATGCGAATTAAAATCAATCGAATCAAATCTTATTTGCCAATGTTTAAAACAAACTTTTAAATTTCAGGGAAGTGGCACCGAAAGCTTCACCTAGACCTGGTGCTGTAAATTCAACGTCCACTAGTAACCAAGGTCCTCGGCAACAAAGACCTGCTCAAAAGAAGAAGAAGAAAGGCGGAAGACGCTAAATTGTTTAAAATAGAATTGAGAAAACGTTGTTTACCTTTTGTTGATGTGAATGAAAAATATATGCGATGAGTTATGAAATGAAAAAATGAATTTGATTATAAAAACTGTTTCATCCAAGTTAGAATGGCATAAAAAGAACTTTTCATACTTTGTAACAATGCGAAAATGTGAAAATATAAAAGACTAGAATCAATTTTATTTATGGGAACAAATAACAGTTATTTAAAATACCTAGGGTAAAAATCTATATGATTCCTTTGACATATGAGAGCAAAGAATTTCTTTGACAATGTGGTCATCGCTGCACGAATTTGATCTATGATTTTATTAGAAGTAACCATTTCACGATATAATAATTTGATTTTATTCATTTTTGACAAAAAATCGTTTTTTTGTGATATAATATATTTTTTTGCCACATTTGCATTTCTTTGACCCCTCAACTGAATATTATTACGGCTTTTTTGAGTACAACTGTACTTTTGTGGTGAGACGCAATTAGCAGACGGTCCTCAAGATTCGCCGAAATTTTGAATGAATCGCAAGATGAAACGAAAGTAATCGAATTCAAAAATTACATTTTTTGAATGAAAACGCAACATTTGTACAAAAGACACGATTATTCGGAAACATGGTTCACTATATTTATATTCTTTTGTTTCTATTCAAACGTGAGTCTGTTTCATTCAGAAAACGCTTTGCTTTAAACGCCGCGTCTCTTTCTTTTTTTGACAGATGTTTGCAGCATTCGAATTGCCACCGAAAAAATGTATCAAAATATTGAAAGTGACTTTTACTGCATTTCGCGTTTGAATGCGACTCATTCGATCGGATGTCAAAGTCTGTTATTTCATAATTAGCTTATTATTTTAATTTCTTTCGTAAATACAGCTAATTACGGCGGAAATGTTGGTGTTGTTTTCGTTGTCGAAAATGACGATGATTTGGAATGGGTTCTTCGCAAAGGAAAGAGTGCTCCTTACATTCCAGCTCTGTATATATCTCATTTCACCAAGTATTGAATTTTGATTTAAATTATATCTAATGATTCAAACAAACTTTCATTTTCACAGAGACATATTGTTAAAGCTTCGCGATTCTGGTCGTATCTCGGGTGCGATTCTTTTGAATCGAAAGCAGAGCGCACGGCCTGAAGGCGGATTCTCACCCGATAATACTTGTCCTAATTATGGTTTCGGTCTTTATACGAATAAATATGCAAATTATGCTTATTGTCCAGCAAATGAGTGGAATCCAAAAAATCCTGCAACCAATTTAATGTATATTGATTGGAGAATTCCGATTTATTTACTTACAGATGAAGCAAGTATAAGAAATTTAACCAAATGTTTCAATGATTTCAATAAACCAATCAATGGGAGTGAACGAAATTGGCCGCTGTGTGCTGTTCAATTGAATTCAAGAATGAACGCTGCCGTTAATACGCCAACCTGTATGCGTCGAAACAATCTGCCTTTTATTCCGCTTAGCAATCCAATATTATTTTGTGATCCGATCTCATCTTATAATATTATCGCAACTCTTTTTCCGACTTCAGATAATGTGACTGTTAACAATCGTTCTGTGATCGTTGTTGCCACTCGACTTGATTCATTTTCTTTATTTGTAAACAAAGCAATGGGTGCATATTCAGTGATAACTTCAGTAATCACTCTCTTGAGTGTTGCTCATACATTGGCCCAAAATGTGGCGAAACTTTCGAAAACTGATAAAAATGTTCTATTTGCTTTTTTTGACGGCGAAAATTGGGATTACATCGGGTCGAGTCGCACAGCATACGATATGAAACGAAAAAACTTTAAACCAATTGATCACTTTACATCGAATTATAGGCCTGCGAAACTTGGTCTCGAACACATTTCTCACTTTATTGAATTAAGTCAAATCGCTCCATTCGAAAGTTCAAACACCCTCTGGATTCATAGGGACCCAATTTCAAACCAATATGCTTACGTAAATAAAACAGTAACGGATTTAATACAACTTATCAAAAAGAAATCATCAAACTCAATTCACGTTAATAAGAGCGACGCACAAAGCCCACTTCCGCCTGCATCATTTCAGAGCTTTCTCAAAGAAGATTTGAATATTTCGGGAATAGTTTTATCAAATTATGAAAAACAATACACAAATAAATATTTCAACAGTTTCTTAGATTTTGAGAATAGAACAAACAACGAAACAATCAAGTTTTTAGCTAATATTACAAGTTTAGTTGCAAATACAATTATTTCCTTGGTCAATGATCAAGAATTTGATGTCAAAGCAAATGAAACTATTGTAAGTATTAAAACAAGAAAATTATTGGGCATTTGTCATTTCTTTCTTTCTTTTAAGGTGCGAGAACTATTTTACTGCTTTTTGATAAATACCAACTGCAGCTTTTTTAACGAAATAACCCACGGGAATCTGCCGCAAAGTTTGAAAAGTGGTAAGATCAACTGACTATCATCATTTTCTCAGTCGAATTTTCGCTTTTACCACCAGGAAAACCATTCGACACTTGTACAGCTGTAGCAGGCTATACCAGATTTAGAAAATTTTATATAATGTCACCATACTTGTCTATGGTTTTTCAAATTCTCATCAACTTCACTGCCTCTGTAATAAGCCCATCCTCTAAATCTGAATGCATGAATTTGAGTAAAACAAACTCGGTTAGTTCATATGTCAATATTTTCAACAACTTACTACATTTTTGTTTAGAGTTTTACCTTCTTGTGGATGGCCAATAAGAAAAACAAAGAAAACGGTTCTTGTATTTGTTCATCATGTTTTTTGACTGAAGCTTTGAGTCCGGCATTTTTAGATGACTCTGTTGATTGGGAATCAACTTCATATTCTACTTGGACAGAATCAGTATGGAGAATGAGCGCCGCTCGTTTATTTTTAAAGCCAAGCTTAACTCAAGAATCAAGCACTCTGTTTGCCGGGCTTGTAATATTCTTACTCTCTTTTATTATTATTTACATTTTGCGTGAACGTTTGCCACTTATTTTGCAAACAAACGGTGACATGATATATGAAAATAATGTCTCGTTTCAAAATCATATAAGCCGTGAAATTCAGCATTATGATGTTTCTGGGACTGAAGTTACTTTTTCGAATCCAAATCGCAAAGATATTGTCACTACTCAGCTGTAAATAGATTGTGTTTTTTTATTTATTTTTTTATCTATTGTATCTTATTTATTTTCCTCTTTCGCTTTACTTTTTTGCAAAAAGTATTTAAAGTAATAGTTTAAAAATAATGTTAAAAAGCAATTAAATGTGATTGAATAAAAATGTCGCAAAGATATGAATAAATCGAAATAATTGTTGCAATTTTCGCAAGAATAACATAATATAACATAACATTTTATTTGTATAAGGCTGAAAGCCCGTAATTGAGTAATTATAAATTTGGCATCTTTACTTTAAACTGCTTTCCTCGTAATTCAGTTCTTGCATAAAGTCTCCTCTTAATGCCTCTTTTAGTCTTATATCTTTCTTCATAAAGATTCCATATATTGAGACATCTTTGTTCAGCCTTACAAGCCTAAGTTACTAATAGCTCAGTCTTAGTAGTAAAATTTGCAACTTTTTCTCAAATAATTTTTGAGGCTCTTTTTGCAAACATGTTAAGATGCTTTTTGTCCGATGATGTTAAGGAATGAAAGAAAACTGAAGAAGCATAATTTAAATGTGAATCAACCATAACAAAATTAAAAGGTTTCAAAATCTTTTTATCATTAGTAACTCTTTGTTTGTTTGTTTGTTTGTTAAATTCCAAACTCAATTGGTAAATTCCAAAATTTGCTTGAAGAATTAGAAAGTGGCGCGCGCGAGACAGTAATAGACGAAGAGAATACCATAATTCCATTTCAAAATTATTATCCATTTGCTAAAAGGAAACGAAAAAAACGCCGAAAACGAAGAGAATGGTTAATTTGGCTATGTTAATTTTTGATTTGATCGAGGAACAAAACGAAGACGAAAAAAGTAAAGAAAATAAAGAATGGAACTATTTTGCAAAGTTTATCATTCGTTTAATAAATGCTGCGTTCGCTTTAAAATCAGACGAAGAGAAAAACACTTTCAAACGAAGGTTTCAAGAGAAGAAAACACATCAAGAAATAGTCGATTTTATTTTCGAAGATAAAAATTTATTTCAAATCTTGGTTAAAGTGAGTAAAGATTTGTTCGATGCTTGTGTTGCGGAAGAGAAGGATTTAAACCGAGCTCAATCTGCTAGAATTAACGGCAACGAGTTATTCAAGAGCAAAGATTATAAATCTGCAATTTTGAAATACTCCGAAGTAAGCGCTTTTTTGTCCTTATTATCATCATTTTGTTTTTAAACTAATTAACAGGCTATTTTATACTCACCCTCATTTCAAAATTCGACCACATTCAAAGAACATTTAGCTTTGAGTTATGGCAACCGTTCTGCAACTTTATTCCATTCGTCTAAATATTCTGAAGCTATCGTCGATATTGATGAAGCGCTGCAAAACGGTTATCCTCTGGAAAGACAGTTTATTTTATTTCACCGAAAAAATCGCTGTTTGAAATATCTTCAAATGTATCAAAAAGAGGAGCAATGTACGAGAAGTTCAGCCGATTCTATTAACTGTGAAAATATGAATAATCAAATTCCTATACATTTAAAGCAACCAATGATTCAAACAGCTATTGGTGAAAATGGATATGAAATGCCGAAAGTGAATATAAAGTCAAATGAGTTAATAAAACAAGCCTCAGACGCTGTTGAGATGAAATTTACCGTTCAAAAAGGCAGATATATTTGTGCAAAACGTAACATCGAAAGCGGCGAAGTAGTTATGATTGAGAAAGCGTTTGCTTCTTGGCTAAAACCATCGTTGTATACTAAATATTGCACTCACTGCTTTCACCCTGTTGACATCATTTTCTTTCCATGTCCAAATTGTATATCAGTTCGCTTTTGTAGCGTGACATGTCGTAAAGAAGCTTTGAAGCAATATCACCTTGTTGAATGTCCTGTTCTCTCATCTTTAAAACGATTGTCAAATGGTCATTTAGCGCTCAGAATAATAATGAAAGCTGGCATACAAAATGCTTTAAATATGATTAACAAGCCAGAAATTCCATTGGAAAAGTGGCTTTCTACTAATTTTGATACAAACTACGAATCTCTTTATTCATTACCTGATCATATTGAAAATCGCCAGTATGAGAACCTATGTCCAGATGCTAATGGTGCTGTTTTTCTGGCATTGTTTGCTCATAAAATGAAGCTCATTGATGGGAATAATATTCGAAAATTGGCAGCCTTACTTTTGAAACATATTTCTCAAATAGAATGTAACGTTATGTCAATTGCAAAAGAGAAAGTTAATTTTACAGGAACAATGGGTCGAAAAAGATATTTTCCGCAAACTGAAGAGCTCGGATTTGGCATTTATCCCACAATTTGTTTATTGAATCATAGTTGTGATCCAAATGTGATTAACTCATTCAGTGATATTTATGCAATTAGTACAGTGGTTGAAGATGTAGCCAAAGGCGAAGAGTTAAATGTTACTTATGGTCCTCATCATAAAAGAATGAGTTATAAAGATAGACAAGCCGTTTTGATGCAACGTTACTCTTTTAAATGCGAATGCAATGCTTGCAGTGAAAAACGAGAAAATATTGAGCAATCTTTGTTATGTTTAAAATGTAAAAATGCTATCATCATTAATGAGATTGATAAAAGCAACGAGTGTATTGAATGTCATCATAGCATTGATTTAAGCACTTATCGCTCTCGCCTTGAATACATCGATCAATCTCTACAATCGTATTACAAATTTTTGAACTTAAATATGAACGATGAGGCGTTCAAAATATTATCAGATTGTTACAACATACTCTGCTCAAGTGTTCACAAACAAAACTCTCTTTACTTATTGGCGAATCAAGAAATGGCTTCACTGTATGAATGCAAAGCTCAATTCAAAGAAGCGCTTGAATTTTCACAAAAAGTTTTGGATGCAACAAGAGAACGTTTCGAAGAAAGCTGCTTGAATTATTTGCAAGCCTTGATTTGTTACGTTCGCATTCTCATAAAATGTGCTAAAAAAGAGCAAAAAATAGAAATGGAAATGGATGCACGAAATAAGCTTAATTTTATCACTCGATTGATGAATACAGTAAAAAAGAAAGAGATTTTATTGAATGCGTCAACAAGTTTTCAAGTTATGCACGATTTCAAAATGCTACTTCCACTTTTTTAGCGAATGATTAAAATTGCTTTAAACGCTTTTTCACTTTTGTTTGCTATAATAGTTAATACTCAACAAAATGTTATCAACTTTTCTTCATTGAATTTATAGCTTGAATTTTAATTTTTTATTATATTTTGTTCAGTTATTTTGATTTCTTTTGATTTTAAGTACACACTTTGAGAAATCTTATCTAAAATAAACTAAAATTTATGAAATTTTAAAAACGATCAAGTTGATGTTGCTTTTGTGATTGAAAATTTGGTTGAACTTAATATTAGGATATTTGAAATTTTCAAAGACAAAACAACATAAAAATAATTTTGAACTGACCCTGATTTTAGCAAATTAAGGCTTAAGCATATAATTTAATACATTAGTAACTTTAATAATTTAACATTTGATAACATAAAGATTTATCCATAATGCAAATACATATTGTTCGATATATCCTTTTGTTATAAAAGTATTCAATTGTGTATGGCATCTACACAAAATCAAGCCTAAGAAGAGAAGAGCGAAAATAAAAAGCTTAATTGTTGTTCTTTGGGGCTTTGCATTGAAGAAACTTTGTTTAGAAAGCTTTTTGTTCGTGAAGTAAACGAACAAAAAACTCTTTCCTTTGTGTAAAACTTAAAAAGTACTTTCATTTTTAAGTGCATTAATTTTTAACTTAAAAACTGAACACAGTGGTTTGAAAGTGAAAGCGAACACAGTGGTTTGGCTTTGCCTCAAGTTGTATTGCCAAATCGAGGCACTTTAAACAGAATTTCTATTGCTTCTTTTTTACGAATCATATTTTAAATGATTAAAGCGTGAATCATACCGCAAATTTTATATCATCTGAATCAATTATAACAGAAACACAATGAACATAACTAAATCGCTTCATTCATCGTATGTTTCCGTTTTGGATCAAAACTTAAAATAGCTCTGCTTTCGTGACAACTCAATCCATGTGTTTGAAAAGGTCGCCTTTTTTGACTCCTTTTTCCTCGCTATTAGTCAATGAAATTAATCAAGTTCTAAACTTTTATTTTCAATAATTAAAAATTCAATCATATAAGTTGCTTTCTTTTGAGATGTTATGAACAAATCATTGTGATCTTTGATTTGATGGATGAAACATTATCTGAAATACAGTCTCGCAAAGAAAATTTGTTCATGCATCAATTGATGGAAATGTGAAAAGCAAGCGCAAGTCTCTACATAGCTGAATGCGCTTACAAAAAAAACTTCATGTTCTTATTCATTTTAATTTAGTATTTCAATTCGATACAATTACCAAAGAGAGGTGTTTTCTCAATTGTGTTTTAGAACATTTTGAATTGGTATAGCCCTAAAGATTAGATTTGAACAATTACTTAATCGAATTCACTCATAAATTTGAGTACAAATTTTATCACAGCTATTTGCAAGAGGTAATCGAACAAGTAATGAATAAAATTTTTCCCCAAATGTTCTCTATCTCCTTGAGTTCGGGCGATTTCTGTCGACGATGAATGAGCTCGCAAAGCATATATTTCAGTCTTATTCATACTTAATTTCGGTCTCATTCGACTTACCTCTTACACAATTTTTTCACGAACGTTCACTCCATCTTTAAGCTCTCGGCAGATCGAAATGCTAGACGTCCTCTGGCACTCAACCAAAACAACTTAAAAACCGTTGCTTACACTTGTTCTGTGACGGTATCAACTTTTGCCTTTGTACATTTATTTTACATTACCGGTGTAGGAATAATGAATTAGCGTTCGTTTACTGTTTTTTACGCTCACATTGGTGATCTCAATTATCTGTTCAATCGTGAAACCCGAATGTAAAAACCACAATCAAAATGCGAGTTTCCTCAGAAAAAAACGGCATTTTGCATTTCATTTCAACAACAATTTTCAAGATGAAATAAATTTACTTTTTTCCATAAGTTTAATTGACGTAGAAATTCCTCATAAAATTTGATTAATTTTAGTCTGATAATAAAATATCGATACTTTCCAATTTTTTTTCAGAAATTGTGAATTTTGATTATGAATTACTTTTTATCTTCATTTTTCTTCAAAAATGTTTATTTGACGTGTACTTGAAATATAAGATTTTCAACAACAACAACAAACCGCTTACTCTCTTGAATTTGAGCTCAACCGATTTTCTCATTGGCAATCATTACTAAAACTTTTAAACTTAATTAACAAGAACATCTTTAAATAATACAGTTAGGAACCACATTAGGGATAGTACAGTAATAGAGTAACTCTAAATAGTGCAATAATCAAAACAAAACACACAAACATTGACTTTTCAATAAAAAATTTTGTGAAAAATTTCTTTTGAGAGCGAGAAATTCAAAGAACCAATTTTCGTTCTTTTTTCATAGAGTCTAATTATCGACTTGAGTTTGAATCACAAAATATTTTTGACAAATTTATCAAAAGAAAAATAAAGTAAAAAATGCTTTTTTATTATTTTCAGGGAAAATGCACACCAAATCAAAATGAAGAAACACTTTTTAAAACTTAATTTCATGTATATAATCTATTTATAGGTGAAAAAATATCTTTTCACAAATTTATCAGTTTTATTATCAAAGTAAGTTTTTTACATTTTTATTTAAAAAACGAGTTACAAGTCATTGAGTCACTTTTTAAAGAAAATTTGCTTACTATGAACGAAAAAATACAATTTTAAATTTAAAAATTATTCGGTTTTCAAATTAACCGTATTCCCTTACACTATATAGCATGCCGGTGTGTCCTAAAATTAGATTTTTTGGCATGTACTTTTTCATTTTATGCCTGTAAAAAAATGATATAAAAACTGAACCATAAATTTTACACATTATGTAACGATCGTTAAAATGGCATCGTTTTTCCTTGATGTAACTTTTAAAATTAACGAAAATGTCACTATTAAAAATTTTCTTATCTAAATTGATTTTCGTTCTATGTACAAAAAAAATTCTGCTTCAAAATCGAATTCGAATTTTCGTTTCTTTCAAAATTTCAAACAAATACTGTAATACATAAAAAATTTTTTATCAACTGATTGTAATGTTTTTATTATAGCTAAGAAATTAGCAAAATAAAATGTAAACAATAAAATTAATTATGGTTACTTCCCGCTTCACCTAAACTCGATCCGCCTAAAAATGTTTTTAGAAATTTTAAAGGGAATTTTCAGATATTTTAATAATCTAAATTTACAAAATTTGATTGAAACACTGCTTTAAAAAGCTAAATAATTTTTTGAAACTTTTATGAATAAGATACTTTAAAATAAAAGGGCTGCTCTCTGTGCACTAAACCTACCATAAATCCCAAAGTTTCGAGCGACATACGACGGCTTTGTTTTAAAACCCCTTTCAAACATTATAAATGAAAAATAAAAAAAAAATAAAAGAATTTTTCTTCGTTCAACAGGCTTTTAAAATCTTATTAGTATTTGAACTTTATAATTAATAATTCTGAGAAACTGAGTACAATGTTGCTGAGTACAGATGCAATGAGTACAGTGCTGCAAGGTTAATTTTTCAAAAATAATTTATTTAGGCAAATTGAGAACTAGGCGAAATAGGCTTATTTTGTAGGGGAAAACATATTAGGCAAAATGGAAAACCTACCATCCTACCACAATTTATTGAAATAAAATAATAAGTATTATATTGGGTTGGCAACTAAGTTCCCGCCGTTTTGCGGAATGTTAAAA